>JAOQMM010000008.1:3745847-3757117 GCA_027563515.1 Erythroxylum platyclados | reverse complement strand
TTATATTTATTTTTTAAATAAATATTTTATTTTATTTATTTTAAATATATTTTAATTATTTAATCAAATTTTATTTGAAATTTATATATTTTGAAGATCTTTTAAATTTAATTATATTTATTAATAATTATTTAATTTAATTACGAAATTAAATAAAATTACTAAGTAAATTAAATTATTTAATAATTTTTATTATTAAATTGCTTTAATATATAATATTAAATTAAATTGTTCATAATTCTTATTAAAATTTAATATTTAAATGAAAAATAAAAACTACTTTTATGGTTTTTTATAATTTTTAAAGATTGGAATAAACTAAAATTAAAAACAGGACTAAAAGTTCAAATAAACACTTTTTTTTAACTGAATTTTAAAAAATTAAAATAAAAACAAACATATTCCTAATTTCTCACTAGCTCACAACCCATATTTGGTAAAGACCAAACTTAATATAATAGTCAAAAGCATTGCTTGAGGTTTAACTTAGTCAAAATGATGGATTTTTTAAGAAATATAAATTAGATTCTAATTTAGATTAGATAATTTAAGTTTAGATACATTTTTTTGTATACTGTGTAATATTTTTGTAACTTAATTCTCTAATAAAAATTATGAATTGAATTTGAGTTACTCATTCAAACTTGAACGTGTGAATTCATTAGTTGGATATATACAATGATTTAAGAAATGATTAAAAAGAATAAAAAAAGCAAAATTTGTCCAATTCAATTAAGACTTAAGAGTCTACTTTCTTTAAAACCTTCAGCGAGAAAGGAATTGATTTTAGTAAGGCATTAGCATTTATCATTTTGTTTACGCAGACACGTGAATGTGGCACGTGCTACAAGACAGTGAAACTCGGAGGAGGTCAGGATTAATGGTAAGTGAAGAGACTGTCAAAAATCATTTCACCAAATCCCTGCGAAGCGGAAAACACTGACCAGTGAACAGCGACTGTCGGCATGCTACGGTCACTGTAAATTCCATGTGCAGTGCGGTTGTTTAAGTGCTTGTGATGACTTGGTGAACCGTAGTCAACGTTCCTTCCTTGAGGAAATGAGTCTATCGGCTGGCCATGGCCATGGCCCCACTTATATGTAATACATGTCTCTGAGGGTCATGCTCTTGTCCTATCATTAGATCATTTAAGACCTTCTAAGATTTTGCGGTCGTAACTGGACTATTAAGTTAAAAAGTCGGTAATGTTCAAATACAGGGAGAGTCCTGTACGTAAATGTTAACAATTCCAGGACCAGGACCAGGACCACCAAGCTGATCAAGCACTGTCGTTGGGCATTTGGATTTCAGTTAAGAAATTTATACGGATAATGTCGTGAAAAGAAACAAACTGATCATTGTCAAATAAAAATTAATTACAAAGGTAGTTGCTTTGATCCCATAATTAACAAAATCGCGTAATAGAAACCATCTATGATAATTGTACGTGGTGGGCTTCAATGAAGTTGGCATATCTATCGCGGAAATGAGACTTGTCCTGAAGTTTGAATACGTTCACCGTCGTTTGAACAGAGACTGGATTGAGCTAAACAGACAGGTTCTGGAAAAAGAGGTACATCCACAGGGGTCCTATTCTATACAAAAAGGCCACCACTTCAATTGCCAACAAAAACACACGCCAAGCTTTCAATAGTTAGCGAAAATCGACGCGCACTTGACATACAATCACTCAAGCAAATAGATTGGTCAATGCGTGTTACTTGCAGCCATTTTCAAGAATATGACTCTTGCCATCTACTGATCCACGCTTGGAATTAGGAGTCTTCGCCTCATTTTGTTTTGTTACACTCGTCGGACTCTTAGAGGAAGAAAAGCTTCATGTTAGAAAGTAAGGATAAGCCCTCATTTTTCAATAAATATATCCTTCCTATTTTAATGCTAATATATTTTACTAACTATTTAACAAGTAATCTTAGTATATTGAAATTTAACAATTTTTAAGTATACATCCCACTAAATAGGAGGATTGTGGAGGTCTAGTGTATACAATCTTACTTCTAAATGATAAATAGGTCGTTTTCGAATGACCCACAAAAAATAAAAATAAAATACTTGATTCCAGTCGAATTCTGATTAATTGATTAGTGTTGCTTCAAACTCATTATTCAGCTCCATTTGACATTAGACACTTCCCCACAAACACAAAGCATGTGAAGTTATGGACTTCTGTTATTTGTAAGCTTTGGATCAATTGAGCCCAACCCAAGTAGTTCTGGAAAAGTCCATATGCTGAAACTTTCCTTTCACAAATTGTTAAGAAGCGGTCTCCAAATCTTTCAGCGCCTCCTGAACAATGACCTCCAAATCCAAGGAAGACGAAGCCAAGAAGAAGACGAAGAAAGCGAAAGAGAAGGGCACAAAGGAGATAAAGAGAAAACAAAACTCCAAGAAGTCACCAACAAAGAACACACCCACCAAACCAAAGCAACATAACAAGAATAACAACAGCGACGGGACTAGCAATGGAAAAATTGTGAGAGAACCCAAGGTCTTGGTTGTTCCGTCCTCGAGCTGCGAGTCGCAGGAAGTTGAAGAAACCGGAGAAGAGCATGAAACTAAGAATCCAACAGCTAAGAGCCCCAAAACCCAGAAGAACAAGGAGAGCAAGAAGAAAGAGAGAGATGAGAATGAGGAGGAAGAAGAAGGGACCATGTGCAGGTTCGCAATGGCCAGAATTAAGAGGATAATTAAGAGCGAAGATCCTAGTTTGCAAGTTGGACATGACGTCGTTTTTCTCGTCAACAAAGCCACGGTACATTTTCATTTTTCCTATTTCGATTACATTGATTGGTTGAGTGTTAGTCGACTGCATTGTTAGGGTTCACACGTCCATGGTCTATCAACAGTGTGCAACGAATATATATACTGGGTTTTTGTTATTATCCAATTCCCTCCCATGTGATTACGACTTTGAGCTTGGTACATGGTATCATAACATTTATTGATTCTACAAGTGGATGACTTTTGAAGGAAGAAAGTAGAAGACAATCCTCTGCTTCAGGAGAAGTAGCCTTAACTTATAAGATTTGTTAATCAGTGGAGGAATATGCTATTTCTGATTGTCTTGAACTAGTTCTAATGCTTTTTGTGTTATTGTAGGAGAAGTTCCTGGAAAAATTTTGTGAGGAAGCATATGAATGTTCAGTTCGGGACAAAAAGAAATCTCTTGGTTACAAGCACCTATGTAAGTTATCCTCTGCTCAAATTTGGTGTATAATGTGCTTACAAAACATTGTTGTATCACGGGGAAAAGCTTTTGAGCCTGCTCCAGATAACTTGTAACTAGTATATGTTTTGTTAACGGTTCAAAAACATTAGCATCCTCCGTCGTATTGAAATAATGAGGACTGTTATTGTGCGGTATTACCCTGAATGTTTCTTTTGAGTTGATTTCTTTCTTTTAATTTGAAAACTTGGATTTGGAGTATAGGTTAGCAGTATACTGTACCAAATCTTTATATGTATATATCTTCTTCCATAACTCCTTGGCTCATCCTGCATGTTATGTGAGAACAGTTTACCTCAAATGGTTGTAACATTTGCAACATATATTATGGCCTGATTGTAACCTAACTAAGACAATTCTTCTTCATTGTTTCAGCGGCAGTTGTTAGTAAGGGTAGAAGATTTGACTTCCTTTCAGGTAGGCCTTACAATTATGTTTTGCAGCTAGTTTGTTTCTGCCTAATGGCATTTGTATTACTGAACAATATTTATGTGCTTACTGCTATTACTCTTGTTTGTTGGTGTAGATTTTGTTCCAGAGAAATTAAAAGCTGCAGATGCCTTGGCAGATAGGGAAGTGGTTGAGACAGGGAAAGGATAGGATCTTGCAAGATTTTTTGTAACTTACAGATGCTCGGAAAATCTGCTTTTTTGTACACTTGCTTGTTGTCTTCAGTTGTATTGTAGCACAAGGAATTACATCCTTAATACTCGAATAGCGCAAATCTCTTACATGGTAGAGAACACACCAAGTGGGTCACTGCAGTTTGTAAGAAATTTCCCAATTCAAATCAGTGTTTGATTCTGTTTGAGAGTGGGTTATTTTATTGTTTGATGTTACTTGCCATTATCTTACATTTTGGACACACAAACAATCGCACAATACTTTGGACAATATATGGCTGTTCCCTACTATAGTTCAACATCACCTCTCCATCAAGTTGAATTTGGGTAGTACTTTGATGCCAGAGTCATAGGCTGTCAAGGAAGAAGGTGAATTAGCAGTTAATTTGTGATTTATTCTCGTGCTTGTCATTTTTGTTTGAAATTCTTGTGTTGGGATAATTGAACTGTACCTTATAATTCTTTGCCAGCTAGAGAGGTAGATAGTGAGGTTTTAAAAGGAAAGAAAGGGTTTTCTGCCTGTCGCTTGTGTACATTCTTGTGGGAAGCAGTTTCTTGTGTTGGAAAGTTGGACTCTGCCTTATGGTTCTCTGTGGAAGGAAAATGGTAAAGCAAGAGCCCATAAGATGTGGATAAATTCTTGAGTAGGAACTCTGTTATTTGATTATAAATTTTAGCCTGCCATTTCATTTTCAGACTGAAACTCGTGATGCAGGCTGGTGCCAGAGAGAGATGCAACTTGAGTTAGAGCTCATTGGTATGACAAATGCCTTCACTAATGACTCTTATCTTCTTTAATATTATGCATTCATAATGTCTCCTAGAGTAAAATGAATATTGAAAAGGGTTAAGGATGGTTCTTGAGCTTTATGAGAATTATGTTCTAAAATTTTTCAAATTGTACAACCAGTAATCAAAACCATACCCCTTTGGAAAAATGATGATTGAGTAATCATTTAGATCAAACAATTTTGTAACGTAAGACAGGGAATCATGTGGTAATTATATCGATTTTGGTACATTTAAGTACAATTCATTAGGCTTGCTTTTGCCACCATTTGCCAGTATTAGTATGCTTTTTAAAGTACTTCATTTTACTAAATTGAAAAAAATGGACAAATTTTAAGATAGAAGTCATGTCGTTTTATAATGAGGTTAAAAGGCAGATTTTAGTAGTTAGACCGCAGAAATCATCCAACTAACGATTGGGTCCCCGGCCGACAGTATTGGATGAGGTTGGTCGGTCACGTCTGTCCGAGTCAAGTCATGTTCTGTACTGTTGCCAATAATAATAAGAGAGGCACGAGTCTTGTCTTCACTCATTTCATGCAAAGCTGTAGGTAATGTACATCCCCAGTGCACAGCACTTTTCGTTTTTTGGTGAGTATAATATGGGATGGCAGATAATTTAATGACTGAAGTGTCCATCTATATTCTGATATGGTTAAAACGATCCTTGTAAATTGAAGTTGAAATCCAGGAGTAGCAATCGAGTGGTGAGGAAACATAGGTCAGAAGAAAGCATAATGGCGCTGAGGTTGGTGTCTTCTTCCTTAAGATTGTGGCAGTATCGCACAAGTTTTTACCCAAAACTTAAACTCATAAGTGAAAGCTAACTCATAAGTGAAAGCGAAAGAAATCATTCTCCTCCATATTTGGCCATACACCCACTTGATATATCTCTTGTTTTTTTTTTCTGTTTTTCCAAGCAAACTAGTCGCTGCAACAGTTTTAGATGTTTTTTTTTTTTAATTTTTTTCCCCTCTCTCTCTCTTCATTGATTCGATCTGCCATAAGAAGAAACATAACATAAGGTCCTAACAGCTATATTTTTGTAACTAATATTGTACATTCCACCTAACTTCCCTTCCCACCATAATAAAACCCTCCCCAACCTTTCTTACACACACACACATCAAGCACAAGGATACTCTTTGCTTCTTACGTTTTCTCAAACCTTGTTAAGCAATATAGCGCACCACAGTTTTGAAACCACAAATATGGTGACACGGTTTCTGTTCTCCAACTCGTTACTTCTGTTCTTTCTGCTCCATTGTTCCATAACTACAGCTCAATCCCCTGCTGCAGCTCCTGCACCTCCCGGACCGACCAATGTGACGAAAATACTCGAAAAGGCCGGCCAGTTCAGTGTCTTTATCCGGCTTTTGAAAGCCACACAAGAAGACTTGACGCTAAATGGTCAGCTTAACAATTCAAACAATGGCATCACTATCTTCGCACCTAGTGATAGTGCCTTTTCGAGCCTCCAGTCAGGCGCTCTCAACGCTCTAAACGATCAGGAGAAGTCCGAGTTGGTGCAGTTCCACATTATCCCAACTTTTCTATCAACTTCACAGTTCCAGACCGTGAGTAACCCCTTAACAACACAGGCAGGGACAGGTGATCGTTTAGAGCTTAACGTGACCACGTCAGGAAATTCGGTGAACATAACTACAGGACTTACCAATACAAGTGTATCTGGCACTGTATACACAGATAACCAACTTGCAGTCTATCAGGTTGACAAGGTGCTACAACCTATAGATATTTTCACCGCAAAACCACCCGCACCGGCACCAGCACCAGAAAAGGCAAAGAAGAAGTCTAAAACTGCAGATAGTCCCACTGTTAGTAAGGATAGTTCTGTGGCAGTAAGCACTTTTGCGCATTACAATCTGATCTTATTTGGAATTGGCATAGCTACTGCAATGTTTCCTTTGTGACACAGAAGATAGGATTTATGATTTGGAAGGGTGGATTGAACAGTGGTGATCAGTTTATGGTGAGTGCTTTCAGAAATAATTGTCATTTTCTCAGTCCCAATTTTATCATTGAAGCTTTCTCCCATGATCTCAAGTTATAAGGTTTTGCTTTTGCTTTTGTTTTTGTTTTGTTTTCGGGTTCCTTATCCTGTAAAATTTCATTCTCATGATCAAGTGTATGTGAAGAATTTTCTAATATATTCAATTAAAAAGATGTCTCAAAAAGTTCTTGTCGATTTTATCCTTGGAACTCTTTGTGTTCCATACAAGTTGTTAATCCTCCCTGGCAGATTACTTGCATATGATTTATATACAATAAACTTGTGATAAGCGGTAGCACAACGAATAAAAACTTATCTCTAGCACATACTTAAACCTGCCACGTACGGGACTCGCTCAATTACACATTAACGCAAATCATATTCAGTTTAGCGATAAAACATTAAAACTCCAACTTCATACATATTTTAAGGGTCGTTTCATCCAAAAATTTTGATGTATAGGATGTGTACAGTAGTAAGTGGCATAGTTTGGTGGTTATGATCGTTGTAACGAGAGCCACATTATTTCTTGTGTTCTAGGTCATTCTATTTGATTTAATTTTTTAAAATATCATTTTATATAATAGGTTAGTATATATATATATATATATATATATATCCTTCATTCTATTAACAGAGATTAAGAATAATATTTATCGACTTAGAAATTAAAAGTCATATTGTATGAAAAATACTAAACTGTTTTTTTAAATTTGAAAAAATAAATTTGACACCTATTATGTAGCATATAATTATTAAATCCAACCAATACAAAAATTAGCACAATAATAAAGAGAAAATTCTATGAATGTAGAGAGTCCTAAAAAGTGTAGAGCAAATCCAATGAATTGCGGCCTGTACTCTTTAACTATTTCTACATCCGTGGATTATATTCTAATTGTCAATGTTTAAAAAGCAGGAGTATAAGTTAAATTGGTAATACAGTAGATTTAAAATTTAAAAGTTTTAATAGATATTAGATCATTATAAAATTGATTAAAAATTGAATAATTAAAGAATTTAAAAAATGATTAAATAAAACTATCTTTATTCATTGAAAAATTTAAAGTTTAATTGAACAAATAACAGTTAGATAAAAATTAACCGTTTTATTTTGATTTATAAAAATTGATTAATTTACAAAAATTGATCAATTAATTAATAAATTGATTGATTTTTAACAACAAAAATTACTAAATAAAATTGAACCATAAAATTAAAAATTAAACCCAAAAATATGCTGGTTTAAAATTTTTAAATCAGTTAAATTTAAAACATTGTTAATTGTCGGAGACAGGGAACTAAATACAAGTGCACAAAAAAATTAGCGCCACCCAAATGGCAATCACTTAAAAATATACAAAAAAAGCAACGAATTTTCGTTATAATTTGTCAAATCTCAATTAAGGGTAATGGCCATGAATCGAATCGTCAGGACTTAAAGGAAACCATATTTTCTCCAAGTCCTTCCATTGGTATGAAATTGAGCTAAATCGATAAAGCCATGATGAGTTCTGTGAATGATTGAACACTTTCTTTTGATAGGAATCACACCCAAGTGCAACCACTGGGGTGATGTATTTAAATTAATTATTTTCTTCAAACAAATTATTATTACATTGTCCCACTATAGAATAATTGAGAAAATCTGAAAATGTCCCAAAGTCCAACCACCATGATAATTAAAAAATTGTCAATTTAATCGCGGGTAATACAAAATATAGAATTTTACAACCTCTCAATATCAACTACAATAATCAAGACAAAATTGAGTTAAAATTCGAGAAATGAAGGAGTAAATGATTTTGTAAATTTATAAAATACAAAGATTTTAATCAGTACCTTTAACTTCAATGAAACTTGCTCTTCCTGGTACAGTTCCCCTCCACGGATTAGTTTTCTGTTCATCTTGTATGCTTCAAAGGCTAGTTTAGTTTCTTTATAAACTAATGAAAACAAAAAGTATATATAAAGATTGAGTAGTTAAGATCAATGACATATAATAAAAACACTCCTTTTAGTAGATGCATGTAAGGGCTGGAGTAATTAATAAGCAGATTTGAGCTCATCATTTTGGTAACATTCTTTTGGACCTTGCGCATAGCTTCATCACCTCAAAGGCTATAGGCAGCGGCAAATATATAGAACGGCTTCTTCGTTTGCCTACTGTATTAGCTGTTCAATGCTTATACGGAGGCTGTATCAGTGAAGTTTTGTATACCATAAATGAAGTGAATTGTCAACTATCTTCGGCTAAAATGTCAACACACGGATGTGCCATTCTTCCCCGAGTGACAGAGCACAGCCTCATTGTCAGGCAATTACCCACTAATCCACTCAGAATCTCCTCCCTGTTTTTCCTGCTTTTTCAAGCAAAGTAGTTGTTACAGCCGCATTCCTGTCTCCATCTCAATCCATAACCTCCAACTCTTTAAGATGGACGTTTAAGGTACCAAGCTATTGCAACTCTTAACATAGATATGGTCACTAGTCTGTCTTTGTCAAGAATTATCACTTACCACCTATCGAACCGAAGAAAGGTGCTCAGTTACAAGCCTCGGTGTAACTAATATTGTTACTTTCTGTCTCTTGTCTATGCTAACACCTGACACAGATACCAGGTAACAATGTTGTGTTTACCTACCAAAGCCTATAAAACTCCATCCCCTGATATCTATTGTTCTTGTCAAGCACTTCTTGGAGTTTGACTTTTAGATGCATTTACAATTTTCTCTCTGTAACACCTGCTATATCACACCTCAAATTTTCTGTTCCATAATTTCTATTCTTCCTGATCTTAAAGTTTTTTCATCCCTTCATTGTAATAAATAAAAAAAAATGGATGATTAAGAAGGCTTTACATCAGAAGAAATAGGATAAAGGAGAACAGAAGATTTGTTCTCGCTAGATCATGTGTACTATCCGCCCCGACCAATGTCACTCTCTTCATTCGACTTATATGAGTCAGCCATAAGGAGAACCACTTATTTACAGTACTCAGTAACTCCAACAACGCTATAACCATGCTTGCCCCGAGCAATAGTGCATTTCCGGGCATCAAGTCAGGCACTCTTAACTCCTTGTCAGAGGATGAGTAAGACAAACCGGTGAAGTTTCATGTATTGCTATCTGTCAACTGCGCAGTCCAGGCAGTGACCAATCCTTTGGGAACAGAAGCGGGAACAGGCAATAGGCTGCAACTTAACGCGACCAATGATCTAAATTCAGTGAATATTATTACTTCAGGATTAACAAATGTTGGATATAGGGAGTCTATTTTTATGGGATATTTATATTATGAACTTAGTAAGGAACATACTCTCAGGTTTAATATCACACTTTAACCAAAAACTTTAAGACATTAAATTTATAATTTCTTTCCACTTATATGTCTTTCACTAATTTCATTTTTTTTTAATGTGAGATTCTTATTTACACTTGACATCCTAATAATCTTCCCCTCAAGTGTGAACTTCTACATTGAACTTGGGTTTCTCCTTGAACAAAAGCTTTTTTTTGCCTTTTTCTTAACAGCTCGAGTATATGGCGTCTCCAAGAACTCTTCTACTCTACTAGTCTGGACCCACCAGGAGTCTCCTTACTCTTTTACGTGAGGAGGCAACCATAGGATTCAACAACCGTTTCCATACTCGTCCCCTGTGGGACCATTGGCTATGATACCACTTGTTAGATCTAAGGAGTTCACTTTTATGGGAGATTTATATTATGGGCCTAGTGAGGGAATATACTTATACACTTTGACATCACACTTTAATCCAAAACCTTAAAGCAATAGGTTTATAAGTCCTTTCCATTTATATGCTCCTAAGGATGTCAATGGGCCGGAGATGGCTGACCCGTGGCCCAACCCGACCCGCGTATGTATATTTTTTTAAATTGTAAAAAGTGAAATTGTTTTGGAAGTGGCGGGTGAACCGCGGGCCAAAATCGAGTCGGGCTGACTGGCTAGGTCTAAATTGACATCCCTATATGTCCCTCACTAATTCTATCCCGGGCCGGATGAGTTAGGCCAAAGTTAACATCCCTATATGCCCTTCACTAATTCCATCTCAAATTAAGTGGGCTAGGCTAAAATTAATATCTCTAAATACCCCTCACTAATTCCATCTTTTTCTATCGCAGTATATTACACTTTGACATCCGTTAGCAAATACGAGCATATCTGGCACTATGTACAGTGTCAACTTGCTATCTACGTGTGAAAAAGGAGCTACTTTCTATGGACATCTTCAACGCCAAATCTCCTGCCACGGCCGAAAGAAACGCCCAAGAATTTTAAGAGAAATTTTTTAAGAGACTAAAATTTGAATTTTGACTACATTCTCAATTTAATTATTTATTATTTGTTTACCACATTTAATTGAAAGCATATAATTCATAAACTAATTTAATGTTAATTAAATGTACTTATTTTTCAAATATTAACATTATAGATATAATTTCAAAATTAAATTTTTTAAGTTTAGATCTAATTAAGAAGATATTATTTTTTTCTCATTTTATACAAGTCAACTGAAAGAGTTGATTTGTCCGTTTAATATATTTTATTTTTGAGAATTTACGATTATTTGTTATA
>JAOQMM010000008.1:3701654-3711774 GCA_027563515.1 Erythroxylum platyclados | reverse complement strand
GTACCTAAATTCATCTCAATGTCACAGTTCCAGACAGAAAGTAACCCAGTGAAAACACAAGCAGGCAAAGGAGGTCGTGTATCATTCAATATCACTGTCTCAGGAGCTTCAGTGAACATTAGTACAGGACTCACCAACACAAGCATATCTGGCACTATTTATACTGATAACCAACTCGCTATTTACCAGGTTGACAAGATTTTACTTCCTCTTGACATTTTCACTCCTAAGCCATCTCCTTCTCCAGCACCGGCACCGACATTGGAAAAGCCCAAGAAGAAACCGACCAGTGAGGCGGCGGAGAGTCCTGTTGTTCCTAAGGATGACACATCTGGTGCATGGAGTCTTGTGTTGCAGAACAATTTGGGTATGGTTGCAGTTGGTATTATTGCTGCAATGTTTTTGCTGTGAAGTAAACTTTTGGTTGATTATTAAGTTTTAACGGGGTGGAAGAGATTGTTGCAGCTTTCCTTGTTCCTTAATTTTCCCGAGTGGGATTGGGGAATGGTGGGGTGATCAAGATTGTGAGTGTTCTTGAATAATTCAACCATATTTTGGTTTTTCTTTACCTTACAGTTTCGCTTCGTATCATATTATTATGTTTCTAAATAAAAATTGAATTTTGTTCTTCCTTCAATGCTTTCTGATTTTTTAGTTTTGCTTTACTTTCGGAAAGAGTTTAATGCGCTCATGTGCCTAATCAATCAAAAACTTATTCAGTTGTTCACTGTTACTTGATCATTTTATAATCTTGTGCTCGGATGTTCAACTTCAGTTTAATGACCATGTATGTCAGACGAAATAAAAACTTTATTGCTTATTTAGTTTTAAGAAAATAAATTTAATGTTTTAAGTAATAAAAAGAACAAACCAAATCAATGATTAAAGAATCACTTTCCTACAAAATTCATTTTCGGGCTCAATAAGGATCAAACCACCAAGCACGGTAGGCTGGCAATCTCCTCCCAAGTTTGAGTTTAAAGTCCTACAAAGTCATTACGTGCTGTTGTTCTTTTTTTTTAATAGAAAATGAAAGGTAATCAATATATAAAAATACAACTACTTACAACTACTTACAAAGAGTTCAAGAGAACACCGTACAACAAAATTTACATGGGTATATAGGTATGAGCTAGTAAGGAAATCAATCTACAAATGTCATCTATGACACATATCAGGCGATAGATTGAGTTGTAGATTTTTTACAATTAAGGTAGCTCTTATCCAGTTGATGATGAGGTCTGCAAGCTGATATTTGTCGACTTCTCGATTAGAGAATGGTTGAGAGTTTCTCTTCTTATAAAGAGTATATATAGTAGTGGTAAAAGCTGCCTTATAAAGAATCGCATTGGACATACCTTTTTTAGAATATCGGATAGCCCATGCCACAAATTGCTCCCAACTGTAAGAATAGACATTATTTGTAAACATGTGCAGAATCCTGCTCCAGACAGCTTTTGAGTATTTGCAACAAAAAAAGAGATGATCTCAATTTTTAGCTTCCAATTTACATGTCACAGGTTGTATCCACCACGCCATGCTATTGACTCTTTGTGCTGAGCCTATTCTTGATCGCTAACCAAGAGATGAAGGAGGCTTTAGGTAGAATGGCTTCTTGCCAAAGTAAAGAAGACCAAGGAACTTCAAGCAATCCTCTTATAAATATTTGATGATAAGATTTATTGAAGAACTTACTACTCAAATCAGGCATCGAACTAATAGAGTCTTCCAATTGTACATTATCTAAATGGGAAAAGTTTGAAGCCAACGAATCAAAGCCACGAATATTTACTCTCCATTGACCATTGAAGATCAAGGAAGAAATCTTACTGTTAAGTGGAATACGGTTTCTCACATGACTAGCTAGAGGATTGAGAAAGAGAGGGCTCATATCCATCCGATTATCATACCAGAATCAGGTTCTCCCACCATTATTAATCTTGTGCTTAATACAAGAATAAACAATGTCTCGTAACTTCAGCTTCTGGATAAGAATCCAAGAAAACTCACTATTGTAAGGAGTTATCCAATGCGGATTCATATAGTTTCAAAATTAATAAAATAAATAATTACTTTTACATACTTTATTAGCAGTTATCAGCTCATTAACTGCTCAAGACGATATTGAACACACGTTACTGAAAAATAATCACATGAATAATTAACATTTTGAAAATGCTTACCTTGATTTTATCAAATTTTTAAGAATAAAAAATCCACTGCTACAAAAGAATATTGGCCATTAGTGTAAATAAGATGTATATAAATTTTAAATTTTCTAAAATTTGAAATTTTTAAATCATTTCTTAAATAATCTTCAATATTATAATTTTTATATTTCAGCCTTTTAACTTTGCTTTTTAGGATATTCGCTTAAAATTTTTATTTTAGTAGGAATAAGTAAAATCATTATTTAATTTATTATTATTTAATTGAATTAAACTAGTTATTTAGTTTTTAATATCCATTTATCAAATAATTTATTTAAAATACATATTTAATAAATTATTATATATATATATATTTAAAAAATTACTCAATCCACTTTTTCGATTTCTTTTCAGGCAGAAAGTGAATAGTATAATGTAGTACCACATAACATCAAGAAAGCTGAAGTAACTTCACAATAAGTGTTGGAGGCACACCTCTTATAGGTTAAAATATCAAGTTTAGATGATGATCACCAATCAAGAACAGGTAGGTGATCTTTTCCCTCAAGTATCACCAGACACTGTACAATGGGTAGAGCAATTCTTCTTTCCAGCTTCGTACAAAGCAATCTTCAGTTCCCTATACACCCACTTGATGACAATCTCTCATCTTCATGTTTTTGGTTTTTTTTTTCCTGCTTTTCCAAGCAAACAACTTCCTGATACCGCACCCTTTCGAAGTGATATAATATACTTGCAACTCTAAGGATTTAGTAACTAAAACTGAACTTTCCACCTATCATCCTCTCATTATACCATCTATATAAACCCTTTGTGTCCTCCTCCTTACACATCAAACACATGCACATCATCTGATTCTCCACTTACATTTCCATTTACGCATTAGCCTAACTCAGAGTTCAGAGAATTATAGGCAGCTATCATTTTTTTACATATTAAAAATGACGAAGCAACAAACCTTCTTCTCACTTACGCTTCTCCTTCTCCTCCTCCATGCCACCGAAATCACATCCCAATCACCCGCTGCCTCTCCCGCAAAACCTCCGGCTCCCGCACCAAAGACATCTCCAGTCATTCCAGTAAATTCACCGCCGCCCCCACCCTCGGCACAGTCACCGGCTATGGTTCAGCCAATAGTCACAAAAGGCCCTCTTAACATCATTAAAGTCCTTAACAAAGCCGGCAACTTTGCATTCTTCATTCGCCTCATAAAATCTACACAAGAGGATCTTCAACTATTTTCCCAGCTCAACAGCTCACGAGATGGTGTCACAATCTTTGCCCCGACAAACGGTGCTTTTTCAGCCATTATAAAATCAGGAACACTTAATTCGCTATCTGATCAACAAAAGAGAGAGTTGGTTCAGTTTCATATAGTACCAAAATTCCTGTCAAGTGCCCAGTTCCAAACTGTGAGCAACCCTATCAGGACACTTGCAGGATCAGGCGCTAGGTTCCCTCTCAATGTGATCACAAGTGATAGTTCGGTGAACATTACCACAGGACTCACCAACACAACTGTTTCAGGTGTTGTGTACACAGACAACAAAGTCGCAATTTATCAGGTTGACAATGTGCTACTTCCTCTGGACATCTTTGCTCCTAAGCCTCCCGCTCCGGCTCCTGCGCCGCTGAAAAAGAAGTCTGAAGGTGCAGAGAGCCCTGACGTTCCAAAGGTGACAACATCCGGTGCAGAGAGTTGTATTGTGCATAAGAATCTGGTTATCTTTGGAGTTGGCATAGTTGCTGCTATATTTTGTTTGTGACACACAAGGTTCTGAGCAATGATTGAAAAAATTTGAATTGATGGTGCTGATGAATGGGGTGAGAGTCTTGAATAATTGCAATTTCCTCTCGGTTACACAATTGTATCCTTTTTGAATAACCTTGAGTTTTGTACTTCCCATTAATCTTATTTTTCTTTTCACGTTTGTATTTTGTACTTTGTTTCCTATGGACTTCTATTACTTTCAACATATCCAATAATTCGGTGGCTATTAATTAATTTCCCATAATACATTAGAAGTGATTGTGCTCTTTTCATTCAACTTATGTTTTACATTATTTTATGTGCATTGCACGTGAATAATAAGTAGATACATTTATTTTATAATACTTAAATCTTGCATTATACAAAAATAACACATCTCTTTAAAATAATCATATGTTAGTGATTTAAAAGCAGCTATTTATGATACATCAAAAGCATTTTCCCTGATAATCAGCCATCTTGGGCTTTAGCATTACTACGTTTGGCTATCTAACAGAAGAATGTGTTTAATATATGTGAAATTTTAGAAATAGATAACCACCATAGAATAGAGACTCACTGGTTTCTGAAAAGAGGTTTTTTATTTATTTATTGTTTGTAGTTTAATTAAGGTAAAAGAAAAGGAAAGAAAGAAAAGGAAAACGGTAAACAAAACAGATTAAATTCACTTCATGCCTGTGAAAGTAATAAGGTATCTGGTTTCCATTTGGTCTGCATATAACTACATTAACAGCTGACATAGTAAGATGGAATATCGATAAAAGCTTATGTAATTTTATGCTGATCAGATATTCTATTCAAAATAACCCTGTTTAACACTGTTTAATATTCGTTGTCATTAAACGTGAGTTTAGATACTGTCCAATGCTCAAAACAACATCTGTTCAAGATAATCATGTCCAACCCTCTTCAACATCATTTTGGATATTAGACAAAGTTAAACAGTCTCTATACTCAAGTCAAAACGATGTCATTTTGGACATAGAATAAAGTTAAGTAGGATTATTTTGGATAAAAAAAACTGAACTCACCTTCGTGACAGTAGATCCTTTGCGGGACGGAAGCAAAGGACACCTCATCCGATAGCTCTATGCCAAACTGTTCAGTTGAGTTCCATCCTCCATAGATGTAACTCCATTACCTTTTCATAATGATTTGTTAGAGCTTCCAAATAATGTTCCCAAGCTCTTGGAACAACTAAGAAATCACCTTTTTAAATTATAAATTGAATTAGATTAAGCAATTTAAGGTATGAACACACTTAAAAAAGTTATTTAAATAATTAAAAAATAAATATGACTTAGTAACTTGCATGTGATGATTATGTATGACTCCCAAATTTAGTATTATAATAAAAATTAAAAAATTATTTTTTAGAATCTTTATATATTAATCTTAATTTCAAATCACATAATTTTTTAAAAAAATAGTATTTGAAATTTTTTAATTTTAAGAGATCCATTTTTTAAGTACATAATTAAATTGAATCTTGTAGATTATTTGGGGCATTCTATCATTTAATTATTATTTAATCAATTTATTATTTATAAAGCATGTAGTATACTTTAATTAACTCTATCATGAATGTAAACAAAACAATTGCTTTACGTTAAATGATATACATAATTTAAGAACAAAGTTAATATCAATATTCTTTGCTGAAGTGACAAAATTTAGCCGATAATTGTACTTTGATCAACATGAAAATTTCATGTTCTGTGAAGCAATTTCAGACCAAACAATAAATGGTGCGCATATTAAAGTGCGTTGAGGATTATTTCTTGCATCCCAAGAGCGTTACCGTGAATCGTTGACATTGGAGTAAATCCTGCACTTCTCTTGGGTTAAACCATCACTCCACTCGATAAACCAATACTTTGTTCCTGCTGCTGATTGACAAAAGCCCCTCCGACGATGTGGACAGAGCGCACACCAAACTTCATGAAAATCTCTCTTTCCCATCTTTTTTTCCTTCTTCTCCAAGCAAGCACCTTATATACCTTCTCTATCTCCAATTCTCCATTGATGCTTCACCTTTTGAAGTGATATAATAATGCACTTGCAACTCTACTTCTTATGTAACTAAGGCTGTACTTTGCACCTAACCTCACCCTAGCTTAGTTTCCATCTATAAAACACCCTTCTACTCACCTCTTTACACATCCAACACTTCTACACCACCACTAATTAGTAAATAGCTTCGTCTCACTCGACATGGCTAATATTATTCCAAAAATCTCAAGTTCTCTTTTCTCATCCTTACTAATCCTCTTCCTATGCAGCACCGTAACACTTGCACAGTCACCGGCTCAGTCACCAGCTGCGGCGCCGGCAAAGTCATCACCAAAGACATCAAAACCAGCTGGCCCTACCGACACTATTAAAGTACTCCTAAAGGCCAGCCATTTCATGTCTTTTGCCCGTCTCATGAAAGCCGCGCATCTCGATACTCAATTGTACGCCCAACTCAACAGTTCAACGGATGGCGTCACCGTCTTTGCCCCTACCGATACCGCCTTTTCAAACCTGAAACCAGGGGCCGTCGACTCCTTGAGCGACCTACAGCAGGTCGAGTTCGTGCAGTATCATATATTGGGAAGGTTTCTGTCGCTTTCTGACTTCCAGACATTGAGTAATCCTGTAAAAACACTAGCAGGTACAGGCTCCAAGCTCTCACTTACCATAACTACCACAGACAACTCCGTGACTATCAACACAGGGGTAGTCAAAACAAGTATAGCTGGGACTGTGTACACAGATAAACAGGTTGCCATTTACCAAGTTGACAAGGTTCTGCTACCCGCGGATCTTTTTCCTCCTGCTGCAGCTCCGGCACCGGCGAAACTTAGTGCAGAGAGTCCTGTAAGCAATGTTCCTAAGGATGCTTCTGGTGCTACGAGTTTTGGTGCGTACTACAATGGTGTGGCACTTGGAGTTGGTGTAGTTACTTCGATGTTTTTATTGTGACACGAGAGATAAACTATCGGAGATATGTTGATGGGGCTTCGTCAATTTCTTCAGAGTTTATGAATTTGGTGAGCTACACTAATCGTTGTCGATGATCAACCATGGCTCCGAGGACGTCAATAATATGAAATATGTATGATTTCAAGTGAGCGAGTTTGTAATTTGAGGTTTATCACGAGTTCTTTACTGAGGATTCATCAACTGTAACGTTGACATATTGGAAAAAAAGAAATTTATGTTTTGATTTATAATTCTAATTGTTAATTTGGTAAACTGTGAACATAGCTTTTTAGATGAGATGCTTCAGCCAACTCTTCGGATCCTCTTTCTAAAAACAATCCTGTATAACTTTATCCAATATTTAAGACGACATCATTTTAGTCATTAAACAATGATGGATCCGGAATCTTTATTTTTGATAGAAAGGTCATCAGGAAAGTTATATGCGGAGAACACAATAAGCTTTAATCCAACATCTGTGCCTGAAATGCCGGAAATCTGATCTTTATTTGTATTGTTTCAAAATTTTTGTCAAATTTGAGAAAAAAATTACAGAAAATGGTGGATCTTGAAATTAATATTTAGATATAATTACCAATAATATCTTCAAAAGCGAACTAGATTTCTTTTACAAAAAATCCTATATCCTTTTCAAATTTAGCAAGAAGCCTAGAAAAACAAAAGAGTTGCGAAAACTCTTTCTATGTCTATTAACATTGCCCGATTAATCAAGTAGATATGGATGTGGACTTAAATGTAGCTTAGAAAATTGTGAAAGAAGAAGGCCTGGCAAGCGAGCCTAAAATTATACATTGTCATGCAGGAAAAGATGATCACCAATAGTATATATGGGCTCACTTTAAGTCCAAGGATATAATAGAGTTTTCTTTCATTTTTCCCAAAATAAAAAATAGAAAACGATAAGTACCTCGGAAAACGGTGACTTTTATGATCCGGGCTCCATACAATATAATAAAAATAATAATAAATTATTAATTTTTGAAAATTAAAAAATTATATTATAAAACGTACGAACTGTGAATAATCACCGAACATATATTGTGACAAACCCATCTTCGTGTATGAGCCCAAGTCAATTTGATTGAACTTGTAGGCAATCATCTAATAATAAGACTCATCCACTTGAACTTTATAATCGGGTTAAGAATGTAACCTATTAAACTTATAGAATTCAAAAGAAATAACTCAATGGACATGCTTCTTTAACTATTTATAAACTTTTTTCAATTTAATTTTATGAAACACATTCAAAACCTACTTTGCTCGTCATGCTTTCGGTGCATGCTCTAAATCTTGAAAAATTAGTATATTAACAAATAGATAATAATTAATAAATCAATTAATCTTTAATAAAAAAGTAAACCGAAACAATAAATTGAATGTTTCAAAATTTTTACAATAAATTAATCGAATTAGTTCGATTTTTTAATCATTAATAACATACTAAATTAGTTGGATAGTTTTAAAATTATAATAACTGAAAAATCCTGGCTTACTTTCACTAAATATGAATGTTTTTATGTTTACCAAATACTGTTATGTGTTTATATTCATCTTATGACATTGTTTATTCTCAATTGATATAACTTTATGAAAGCTTCAAAGCTTCAAATTGCTTGTAATAAACACAAGTCAAGGTATTGATTATTTGATGACGAGTAGAAATTATCTTTTGTAATTCTATATCAATGTGCAATATTTAAATTACCTGAAGCAACATATCTTAGTTTTATCGTTCTTGTTTGTAATTGATTATAGAAGAACCAAGTTTATACTAGATTTAGTAATGCATTTGTATACCTCCTTTCAAATTTTTGTTATATAATGAATGAATTTTTAATTAAAAACATTGTCATATGAGTACAAGTACAAGGTAATTCGAACCCTATTCCATGACTCATATCGATACTAAAAACCAGCTTCACATGACTATAGGGTACAATAGAGTCCCTATTCAATCCTATGTCATTGTTTGAAGAGATGGGTCCATATTCCTTCACCCTTTTACCCTCTAATTAAGTTAAAAGAATTAACTAAAAAGAATTAAAAACATTTGGATTTTCTAGTTCAGTGGTCCAGTCAAAGCGCTTCCAAATTGTCCAGTGAGCATTACAATCGGCCATCTCTTATTTAGGCATTGCAAGGGGTTGGGCTGGGCCGGGCTAGCACCTGGCCCATGTCACGGACTGAGTGACCCGTGACCCGTGAGGGCTCACGGGCTGACCGGCCCATTTACATTTTTTTTTAAAAAATTGTCAAAACGACGTCGTTTTGACATTAAGCCCAGCCCACCCTTAGCCCGTGGCCCGCCCAACCCGGGGCAAATGCGGGCCAGGCCTTTTTTGCCAACTCTACTCTCATTCAAGTTGTAACATTTGAGCATTGCAATAAGTCATTTGTTAAAATAGCTATATCTCCAATGCAATTAGAAAAGGCAAAATGAAAGTGTCATATCCTTCCAACCCTTTGTATCTCTCCATACTTGTTTGGCCGTGTTTGATAAATAAATGTATGCAAAACTGAAAGACTATTGTTTATCTTCAAGTTATATGAAAATTGGAGCAAATACATTGTCGCAAAACTAGTTAGTTTTTCTCACTTTTCTAAGAAACACAAGCATTTATCACGTAGGCAAAATTGCCTTCTACATTATTGTTGCATAAGGTAACCCACTGCAAATATAAGTATACTAAATTTGCTATTACTTAGGGATGTTAATGGGCCGAGCTGGGCCAACCTAGCCCATGGGCTAACCAGCCCGTGATCCAACCAAACCTTATATTTTTATAAAAAAATTAAAAAATAACATCGTTTTTACGTTAAGGTCAGACTATGGGCTGGGCCGGCCTGTGGTCCGTGACTCGGTCAATCCGGGCCAAAATCGGGCAGGGTCGAGCCAAACTAAGCCAAAATTGACATTCCTATTATTATTACTTTTAGTTTTGCAAGTCTCTTTATGTCATAATTTCCCACTCCTTTTGCTATAACACCTCAATATATATGTAGATCTCTTTTGACAGTATTCAGTAAATAGGCAAATACAAGAAAATGAAGACAACACAAGAATCATACAGAACTAGTAGTTAGGCAAAGATGACTAAACTGTGTCCAGTAAAAGATAAACATGAAAAATCCAAAGATCAAATCAATAAAATACAAGACAAATAAAAATTCATTATGAGATTATATA
>JAOQMM010000008.1:3684209-3699360 GCA_027563515.1 Erythroxylum platyclados | reverse complement strand
TAAGTCATTCATGACTTTTCCAACCTCAGCTTGCCTCACTCTTATAGCAGAATTACAAACCTCATGTAATAATAGTTTTGCTTTTGTTATCAAAATTTATTGAAAATGAGATGGTCTTTGATTTCCACTTCGAAATAAGTCTTAAACATTTCATAACCAAGAAATAGCTTTTTGGTAGATCTAAGGATAATCAGTTGTCGAATTTAAGTAAATTCTAACAGGCACTAAAGGCCTGACAAATTCTTTATCGATGGTGAAGGGATGAGTGAACAAGTTTAAGCTCAAAACTGGTTTCTTCTCTCTTATTCAATACAGTTGTAGTTCCAAACTTTTACACACAAAAAAAACTCCAATAACTAACTACCAGAATAACCATCTAATATAACTAACTTTATACATGTGGAACCAGTAATTAGTATTAAATAAACCAATATAATATTTGTTCACCCCCCCCCCCCTCTCTAAAGAAAAATTTAGAGCTCGACGAATATCAAGAGGATCCAAGTTGTAGAGAAATTGTTGAAACAAAGGTGCAGTAAGTGATTTCGTGAATAAGTCTGTAAATTAAAACTTCAAAGGAAGATAATGTGGAATGATCAACCCTTGTTTGTATTTGTCTTGTATAAGATGACAATCATTTTTTAAATGCTTAGTTCTTTTATGAAAAAGGGGATTAGAAGTGATATGAATAACAGCTTGGTTATCACACAATAAAGAAATTGGTAATTGTAGTGAAATATGAAAATCATTCAAAAGAAAAAGAATCCATCGCAATTCACAAACTGTAGCTTCCATGATTCTATATTTTGCTTCCGCCAATGAACGAGAGACTGTAGTTTGCTTCCTGTTTTTCATGATATTGGGGAAACACCAAGAAAAATACTAAAACCAGTTAAAGATCTTCTAGTATCAATACACGATGGCTAATCAGCGTCACGATAAAATTCAAGTTCGAATGAATGTTTGAAAGAGAAAGTTAGATCTTTTGATGGAGAACCTTTGATATGACACAAGATATGCATAGCAGCATCCCAAGGTGATGATCTAGGAGTTTGAACAAATTAGCTAAGTTGTTGAACCGAATACGAAAGATCTGGACGTCAAAACTGCAAATATAGTAACCTTCCTACCAATCCTCTATATTACTCCATATCACTTAATAACTCTCCACTTTCCTTAACTAAATTTATACCCCTTTGGTAATGGGGTAGTTGCAAATTTTAAACCAAGTAACCTAACATCATTAAGAATATCCAGAGCATGCTTTCTTTGATTAACATGAATACATTCTATAGACCTTGCAATTTCCAATCCCAAAAAATATTATATTGGTTTATTTAATGTTGATTACTGATTCCACGTTCATTTCTCCTGCTTTCTCTATTTCTACCATATTCACCACATTTTTTTTCATGCTTTTGATCTTTGCTCCTTTAATTCCTTATACTAGTCTAGATATCCATGGATTTTGAAACATCTTTAGTATGCCTTACCATTTTACAGAAATTACATTTCAACTCAGATTTATCCACTACATCTCTTCTTTTATAACTTCCTTTCCCTCCTTTATCTGTCTTGTTCATTTGTCCTCTGACTAGCATTACACTATTGTTTTTATTTTCAGTAATCCCCACATGTATTTCCTTCTGTTTCTCCGTTGTCAATATTATTGAATAAGCTTTGTCAAAACCCGGTAGTGGATCCATCACCAAAATCTTATTCTTAACCTGATCATGATTTCATTTAACCCCATTAAAAACTATATCAATTTATGACTTATTTTATCTCCTCCATTTTCTTCCCAGTACCACAAGTGTAGTGACTCAATGAACACTTCGGCATAGGCAGCAAACATCCTAACTCATCCCAGAGCTTCTTCTGTCTTGAAAAATAGCTAACAACATTCATATTTCCTTGTGTAATTGTACTTATTTCTCTTTGTAACTGATAAAGAAGAAGACCATTACATTCCCTATATCTCTTCTCTAATTCTTCCAAAGTTTAAAAGAACTCGAGGCATACAAATAAGCATCAACGATATCCTTAAAGATTAAATTCAGTATCCATGAACTAACCATATTATCAACTCTGCAACATGAATCATAAAATGATGAATTTTCATCTAGTATTTTATATCTGTCATCTATGAATCATAACTTCATTTTTGCTTTAAGAGCTAACTTCATAGTAAGACTCCATGAAAGATAATTATTAATTGTCAATGGAGTTGCTACTAATGCCATTCCAGGATTATCAGATCCTTACAAAATCAATGAATCATTTATACTTTGATTAACAAAGTCCTCCGTTCTCAAACCGAAATCTTCTTCCTTTATAGCTTAATGACGATAGTTAGCAAAAAATCAACGAAATTTACAAGCTCACTTCAGGAAAAAGTTGCTCTGATACCATGAACAAATTTAAGCTCAAAACTGTTTTCTTCTCTCTTATTCAATAAAGCTATAGTTCCAAACTTTTATTCCAAACAAAAAACTCTTGTAACTAACTAACATAATAACCATCTAATATAACTAACTTTGTACACTTGAAATTAGTAATCAGTATTAAATAAACCAATATAATATTTGTTCAATGAATTAGACTACTAGCTCTAACTATAAAAGAGCAAATCATAACAAGAAACTCAAAACCAAAGATCCAAAAATTTTAAAAAAATCATGAATAGCACACATAAAAATTGAATCCATGTCACCATTTTCCCATGACCAAACTAAAAAAAAAAGTATAGGTATGTAGCAATAGAGAAAAAGAAAAAGACAAAAACATGGTTAGTAGAGAGATGAAGGAACACAGAGGATCACTAAAAGAGGTCTTTGGAATAGCAGGAGAAATAAAAAGAGAAAGTCATTTATAGAAAGATTCCTTGGTTGAGGTTGGGGATTCCGAAGACCAATTCAAAGTCTCGAGTACCACAGTAACGCAAAACAAACATGCTTTATTACATTTCTTTTTAATCACAATAAGAAATGCAAAAATAAAAGGAAATAAATAGTTCCTAAAAGATTCAAACAGTCAATCATCACACCATAAAGCATTCATTATGAAGAAAATAGTAAACAAATAACCTAAAAAGTCCTAATTGACATATGTCCCCAATTTTTGCACAAAAGATACTTCAAATCTTTTTTTTTTCCTCGTGAACTTGAAAATTGTTCAGATGCTAATCCAAAACTTGTGAATGCTATTGAATTTCATTGAAATCACCATCTTTTCCTTCCAATTTATCTCTCAAATATTTCTCATTATTGTTATTTTTCGTCCTATGTTATTTCCCATAAAAATAATGAGTATATATTAACTTAAAATTTTGATTTTAGAAAGTAATTTGTGAACATACTAGTTAATCAGTATTTCATGATGTCCACACTATACCGGGAAGGTGCAATGGTCAACTGATAAACTCAAATCGGTCAATAATTGTTTTAAATTTTTTAATTTTTCTTTAATCTCTTAATTCATTTCAATAAAATATTTTATCAAAAAATTCTGTTCAAAATTTCAAATAGTATTTAGTTATGATAACAAATTAAACTAACATATTTTTATCCAAAAAATTTTATTTTCTTTAAGCGTTAACATCTTAATTAATTAACAATATACCTTCTGACTATCTAATATCAATCTCCAAATTAATTAATAAATATTAAAAATATTCATAAAATATAAAATCTCATCAATTCAAAGATATCATTAACTCAAAATTTTGGAATCTTATATTAATCTCTAACTTAATTAATAAATATTAAAAATATTCATAAAATATTAAATCTTATCAATTTGTAGATATGTAAATTCAAAATTTTGGAATATTAGATCCTTTCGAAAACACACGACTGGACTGAAGACATGGAATTCAATGGATATATATAACCACAGGGCTTACCAATACAGCTATGTCCGACACTGTGTATTAAGATAACCCATTTCGTTATATATCAAGGGGACAAGGTTCTTCTTTCCCCTGAGCCTTGCGCACCGGCAAAGGCCGTTGAAGCACAGATATCTGATAGTTATGTTCCTGTTAAAGACACTTCTCGTTCGGTAAGTTTTGATATGAGTTAACGGACATAATATGTTGCACTTGCGGGTTAGCTTGATTGCTGTGATATTCTCTTTGTGACAAACGAGCTCTAATGATGAAATGTTGGATCTATCTGTGTTGGACCCTACTTTTGATGGTACTAACATATTATGTGCTCTTGAAGCTACCCCTCTTTGTGTAAGATTGAAGTTAAATTTTGAAGCTTCCTTTTTCATTTCGAGACTGACAGAAGTCCGTGACTACTTATATTGTACAGCCTAGTGAATTTGTTATTAAATTTTGATTTCAAGGAGGAAAAATAGTCTCTCCTTTGGACAGACATGGGAATTTTATTTAATTTGATGTATACATATATATGCATGTTTTTGTATTTCAAATTTTGCATGAAGATTGAAGAGACGTACTGTTTCGTTGGTTTAGAAAAAGTCGCCATATATTCCATATGTGTTTAACAGTCTTGTGCCCACGACAGTGACCAGAAGCTGAAATCCACGGGCAAAAATCGAGAAGTAACCTTTTTGTTACTTTAAGAGAAAAGCTTGTGCCAGATGTAGTTTTTCTGTTCTTTTTTTTTTCTGGTTATGTATATGAAGCTGTCCTTTCATACTACTAATTAATTGCTTCTACTAGCTAGATTGATTATTATACTACATTGAACTTGCATGTGCATGTTACAATACCTTCTGATTTGTTGCAAGTACCACCCAAATGATTACATGAACTCTAAATTTTCCAATTATCCATCAACCATTTATCAAATTATAAGGCAAGGATGTGAATAGTATATGAGATCCAATATAGAACTTGAGATCATAAAGTCGATTAAAAATATCTTTATAACGAAGGCGGCAAGTAGGACTTGGCCAAAGCGGGTGGACAAGAACACTTCAAAGAGCAAAATTTCAAAGTCTTCCCCACGACTAGCTAGGTTATCTTTCTTTCCCTCTTGCAGATGTAACAGAATCACTAGTGAATGATTTACTCGTGGACTTAGAATGAAGTCGTTTCTTAATCTTGGAAATCCAAGTTTCACCCACCAATTTAGAATTATCAACCCAAAATTTTGAAAGCAAACAGCTATGTACTCAATGAAAGTTGCTGACTTAAATAAGGTGCAACGCAGCAATGATTAGCAAAAGAAAGTAAAGTAGGATGTACGATACCAAATCGGAACGCAACTACATTGTCTTTTTGACTTGGCATTATCCTATTTATGTTCTAACTTCTAAATTAAGCTTTTCTGAGCGATATGAAAGTTTGAATTTTGGATATCTCAAAATTAGCGTTCAGATTACTACTTTTTTGTCCCTCAAAATTATAATTTTAATCCTCCCATCAAAATTTAAATATTGAAAACATAAATAGTAATAAAGCTTTAAGCTTTAAAATAAAAATAGATAATTTCAATTAAAAATGAGTAGAACATCACTAAATTTGTAAGATTTTATAGTGTTTTTAAGTACTAAAATTTGAAATTTTAATTCTAAAAATTAAACAGACCATAAAATATTATAATTCAAATCAAAATTTAGAACACACAAATTATTATAATTATCAACCGATCACGAGTTATTTCCCTATTATTAATATTATTATTATCAATTTTAATTTTATTTTCTTTTTTGGTTTTTTGTTTTTATTCTAATTTTACTTTTATTTATCATTTTTATTTACTTATTTACTTATTTATTTATTATTTTCATTTATTTATGTGGTTTATTTGGAAATAACCTCTCTATTAGTTAGGAATAAGGTTGCGTACTATTGAATCTTTCCAAGCCTCATATCTCAGCGAGATTTCTACTGAGTGTTGTTATTGTTGTTGTTATTGTATGTACTGATCATAAGTTATAGTTTGATATTCAGTTAAATAAAAAATTTTGAAACTTAAAAACTGATTTGTAAGGTTAATTTATGGGTATTCTAAGTAGGTTATTTTCTAATTTTATTTTATGTTGTTGTAACATTTTCATATGTCGTGGATCCAAAGTTAATTTATTGGTGTTGTATATCATTGAGGCCTCCCTCACTTTTGGTTATTTATATTTCACAATTTGGACGTTAAAAAAGGAAAGTGTGTGCAATTAAGTGAGGATGGAGACACTGAGAATCTACGTACAGATCGAAAAGACTATTTACGATTGATGCTTGATTTGGAACTTAAAAGAAAATAAAAAGGAAATAAAATCCTTTTCAAGGTTGCCCGCATGATTTGTCTCGGATAAGAACTAATTGACTTTAATCAAAGACTAATTTACATCTTTAATTAGGCAAGATTTGTCTTATGATTCATCATGATTGGACTCGTTTGATGTCAAACTGGAGACAACGATTTAGAATTCACTCGAAATTCCCAATTTTTTAATTTTTTATTTTAATGATAAATAAGGAAAATACATCCTCATTTAAATTAAAACTTGTGTAGTGGCCAGTTAAGAAACATCCAATCTACCCATATAAAGAATAAGGTTTACACGCGGATAGCTATAAATTATTGAAACATCTAGAGGTGTTAAAATACTAAAATCATAAAAGGTAGTCGCTTCGCTACATACTATCACCATTTTACGTGCACATCAATTTTATGCAAGACAAGACATGTCAATCACAACAACTTAGAAATTAAAGAAAGAGAGATCAAAGAATCTAACTACATGTGGACTTCTTTAGTGAGTGAGCATAAAGCCATACTAGTGTGTCACATCACATCTTGCAATATTATAAAAATTAAAATAAGAACAACTTTTAATGATAACTTAAAATCTACCGTTAAAGAAGATATAATATTCATTAATTCAATAATTCGGAGCCTTAATCTTAATCAATAAAAAGATTGTTTTTAAATAAAAAATGTTGTTGTCGTAGGATAATAACATTTTATAATAAAAACCAGCTTTAGACAATCAATCTTAATTAATTCCTTTGACCTCAAGTAATTTTCCAATTTGATTAACATTAACGCGTAATTAGCTACTTTTGGGTTTGAAAAAGAGGAGAGGAGCGGATCCAAAAAGGTAACGTTTGAAGATCTGAACTTAATGGTCACTCACAGCCGTCACAGTAGAGAGTAGCTGTGGTCGCTGTCACAGTCTCTAACTGTAAACAGTACTACTAAGGTTTGTTCAACGTCAAAAAGTAAAAAACGAAACTACGAACTACATCTACATGCATTCGGGGGGCCCACAACCTCCCTCTTGCTTTTTCATTTGCCATATCTGTCTCTTTCTGTCAAGTCTCTTCCACCATGCAAAGTGGTCCCCACTTTGTCCCTTGACCACTCACAAGTCACAAGTTTCACTCGCTAGAGTTGACTCGGTTTCTTCTGGCAACCGCAACTCGGTGTCCACGGCTGAGTTCTAGCTTTCTCAATGTATTATGTGCTTTAATCATGTAAAAGGATAGTGTTTTAAGCTATCCTCATGCAATTTTAATAGTAATGAACTACAATAGCCTTACCTTCTATTTGCAGATAGCTTAATTAGTGGCGGCCAGACGTACTGTATTGACTCATCATGTCCATGGCTGAACCTAAAGTTGCGAACTTGACTAACTCTTGTTGAAAGAATGGTCTTCTTGCTTCACCTCCCACACCAAGAAAATCTCTTGTTAAACTTCCCTCGACCTCGCTAGAGCCTCCATGGAGAGTAGCAGTTGTGACCTTCGTTTGCTGGCTTTGCTTACCATTTGCTTGCATCGCCAAATGATGACTTACGTTAGTACCGAGGATCGAGTTGGAGAATGTATCATTCGAAAAGTTTCCGTCTTTTGCCAATGGAGTTGAAGAAGATAGAGAAGTCACTAAGTCATTAAAGTTCTCAGCTTGATTCGGTTGCCTACTCAGAAATTTCAGGGCTGACATGTTTGAAAGAGACGAGCTCATCGATCTAATGTTACTGCCGTTGTTAAATGTTGGATTGCTCCTCGTAGATCCGATTTGGGCTGCTTTTTGTAAGAGGGCAGTGGCTGACATATGAGCGGTCGAGCCTTGTTGTTGCTGATTCTGGTTTGAATACAAAGTAGTGACAGATTCAGACAAATCATTGTTCTCTTCTTCCTCTTTTATTCCTTGTTGCATTGAGAGATTGACGCCTCCCGTTAACGACGTTGCTTCGTGGTACTTGTTTAGCCACTGAGTCTGTGATATAGATCCAAGCATACTCGCCGGTGTGGTTTGACCCATCTCCGGCAAGGAAACTAGGCTTGGTTGCAAAAAACCATTAGAACTATTTGCTATGTCAATTGGATTCAGCGGAGAACTTGTGTGGTCTAGCCAAATTGGCAACCTTTGCTTTTGTCCATCAACAGTAAGACTTGTCATCAACTCTGATCCGGCAAATTCTGGCCTGAACATCGATGAAAACTGAGATATTCCGGCCGCTTGAATGTTACTGTTAGCCCCGTTGATCAAGTTTGCATTAATGGCAGTAGGAACTGAGGTGAATCTGGCGCTTTCTTCGGCTAAAGCATCACAGAAAGCTCTGTGTGTTACGAAACTATCTTTCCTGTTACACAATGCACAAAGCTCGTCTCAGATAAACTGGAAATACAAATATTCTTAACCAACTTTTTGATGGTCAGAGCCCATTAAATTCTAAAACGCACATCGAATTAATACCATCAAACCAACACCTGAAAGCATTGAATTTTTCAACAAAGTAATCATATGAACTAGAGAATGTTTATGACATCAATAAGGAATCAAGAAAGCTAGAGACTTGAAAGCTGCATATAGTAACATATAGCTATATACCTGGAGAAGAGTGTACCGCAGTCACATCTATACTCTCTAGTCCCACAAATCTTGCCATGAGCCTTCCAATCTGATTGAACTGCGTACTTCTTCGAGCATTTCTCACACTTCCACTTCTTTTCTCCATGTTTTCGGCTATAGTGCTTCTTTATTCCAGTGAGGTCACCAAGGGCCCTTGATGGGTCGTGGTGCACACAGCTCTTTTCAGGACAGATATAAACCTTTTTCCGAACCTCCTTGTTCGATTTTTGTTTCAGCTTCCACGGAAGATTGTGGCCTCTTCGATGGAGCTGAAGGTTTTGATCCCTCTGAAAACCCTTGTTGCAGATTTCACATATGAATCTGTTGGTTGCCATGAGAGACTTTGGTGATAGAGCGATGACTTCTGCATCTGGATCTGCTTCAAAAAGACAGCAACTATATTCATTAGGGCCTATGCAAGCAAAGAATTGCAGATGTATAACTGTACTTGCCTGGAGTTCCTGGTAAATTTCTCTTCCTTTTAGCTGGATTCGTTGCAGGATTAGGGTTAGGGTTAGGTGGTGGTTCCTGGTTCAGGACTCTGATTGTGGAGGGCATAGAAAATCCATCTTCAGACATCATTTTGTTGCCTGAAGTTTTAGAAGAAATGGGTGTGTCTGCTAAAACTAGCTAAACCAGAAGAACTATCGTGAGGGTTTAGACAAAAGTACCTACCAAAAACAAGAAAGAACAAATTAAACCTTCGGAGCAAAGCATAATCCAAAGGAATCCATCTAAATTCTCCCCTCAACTCTCCTCTTATAAAATGAAAGAACTCAAATTAAAACTTGTCTCCAATTCCATAAATCGCATCTTTCTTTCAAAAAAACCAGCTTTGTTTGAAGCCAAGACAAAAACACCAAACGAAAGGATGTATATAAACGGAATCTCTCTCCCTCTCTCTCTCTCCCCCCCTCTCCCTCCTTATCTTACACGGCTCCTATCCAAGTCAGTCAGCCAAAAGACTCAGCTGGACCACTATATACGTTACAAAATTGATAATGAGAAATTTGAAGCACCAACTGACTAAGCTGAGCTACTCCTCACACATGTTACATGTACACTTCACATAATGTCTTTAAGTGTCTTTTCATAACATCAGAAAGATTCTTGTTTAAATTTTCTTCTGCTTCACTCTCCATAAGTAAATATCCATCCTGTAAAATTAACCAAAAAAGCTTGTCAAATACCCCCTTTCGGTTGGTCCAAGTGATTTGTCGGCATTCTTCAATTACTTTCAAGCATTAAAAGTTATAAATTCAAATATGTATGAAAGTAAAAGTTTTAATTTTTGAATACATTTGAAAACTCTTCTAATATTTTTAAGTGTTAGAGAATGAACTTATATTATACATGAAATTTTAATAACCACTTAAGTTCAATTTATTAAATAATAACATGTTTAGGTTAGAATTAATGAATACAAATTCAAAACATGGTACCACTTCAAAATAAAAAGGTAACAACTCTTACTTTAACTAGTATAATAATATATTTGTAGATATTGTGATGATTTGGATATGAAAAGTTGTGAAGAAAGGAGGGGGAAAAGTAAGATACCTTTACAGCGAGCAAAAAATGACATATAAGGGGCGAGGTTAAAATGATTGTGTTATAATTGTGGGAGAGAAGAAAGAATGGCGTCCGTGAGAGCTGAGGAAGGACCCCACAAACAGACAGGTGATGACACAAATACTCATATACACAGAGAGAGGGAGAGAGAGTTAATAGTACAAAGACAAGAGATGTGTGGTACCGCTTGATTTGTCGACCAGCCCACGAGACACTCACTACTCACAACAACAACAACAAACGTCACATTTCTCTAGAAATTCGTTCCGGTGGCTGGTTTGAGACACTATTTTTCAGAATCTTTCACTTTTCTATACGTCTCTTTCTTTTAAGATGTCTCTATTCCAGTCTCTAGTGCATATATGTTGAAATAAAAACTCTTAATTCCACTATCTAGGGTGGCTCTTTAAAGCCGTTGATCGTAATTCTCCACTAATCTTTAAATTCTTATTGCTTTAATTAAATTTATATCCTTTTACAAGGACAATATTTGCACTTGTTTTCTTTTAACTATATTAAATAAATTACTTATTTTTATTAAGTGATTTAGTGAGTTAAACTCATAAATAAAATGATAAACTCCATTCAATTTATATTTACAAATTCAATATATCTTCATTTTATTTATTTTCCAACTTATTAAAATGAGAAACAATCTTTCAAATACAATTTGAATAATTTTTTTTGAAAATAATTAAATTAATCATGCAGTTAGTACAAGTTAATCAAAAGACGAGAACTTTATAATTCCTACCTGTTAGATCATATCACTAAAGTTCTGATTAATCAAACCTTGGACTTGAGTTGTTAAGAAAAGTCAAAAACAATTAAAGGAGAAAGGGTGAAAGCGTGTCTAATTAACTGGTAAGGATAATTTCTTTATTATAAAATGTTAAATCATGGCATCAAGAGGAGACTTTGGAGAAAGATGGTCTAAAATATCTCGAGCTGAAGTGGGGTAAATAGAGGCACACTAGCTAAACCTAGATAAGTAGCTTTCAGAAATTCTTAAAGTCCTTTTGGTCCTTCCAACATTATATTCTGTTTTCTTTTTTTTAGGGTTATTAGCACCACCTACCAGTTTAGTTGTTTTCTTGGTGGACCAATTACTTGTCCTCGAGAGAGGGAATACCTCTACTATAAGAGCTTTTTATTGTTAGTACTAGTCAATCTGTCTATCTACTTCAAACATTCAAAATATGTCTTTTTTTCTCTTATCCTTTCCTTTCTGTTTCTTCATTTAATGCTGTGTGTTCAAATCATAACTTGAAATACATTTGGTTGCGGCACTTCACCTTAGGAACAATGAAACAAAGCAATCATGCAAGCATTATTAAATTGTTATAACTGCGGACTTTTGTATGATTGTAAACTTTATAGTTGATTATAAAATTGTAATTTTAGCACATAAAATTGAAATAGTTATTGATAATTCAGTAAAAAAGATAATCCGAATGTTAATTATATTAAGAAATGAAATTTTGATAAAAAAAAAACAACTCCCATCTTATTCTCTTGGAGTAGAGAAATAGTAGAAAATTTAAGTTGTCAATCCACAAATTTTAATTCTAATTACAAGTCTGCCAAATGGATCATACAACTTATCATAAATGTTGTCTTCCAACTTATATAGCATTTGTTTAGCAAGAGAATTGAAGGCATCACTTGCCTATACGCAAAGCATCAATTAGTCACCAATCATGCCAATAGAAGTTTTTGTTTCTTCAAATAAAGTAACAATTAGGTCTAACTAATGATATCTCCTGAAAGGTTACATACGATAACTTTGAGCAATAATTATAACACATTCTCAACCACTTTTGGCTTTAAGCATTCGTATTTATCCGGAAAGGAACAATGGTGTGTATAAAACAATAATTCTCTCTAACCCTAGTACTCTACCCTCGATCCCCGGATTCTGATTAAACCATAACAGCTATTATCGAAATATACCCACAAGTCCCCAAGTGTTTAATATTCTCAAAACCTAATTCTCTTGGGGGAAATTCAATAACTTTCATTCTTTGGTACTCAGAATGACAAGGCACATTTTGACCTCTCCCAAGTACTGCATGCATAGAGTATATACTCTACATATTATTTTTATTTAAACATGTAAAGCTGGGATTCTAAATCCAATGTAGTATCACATGCAACAGTTGCTCGATACATACCAATTTAATTATTTTCAGGAAAGGAGAATAAATAAAATTATATTAATTCAGATTGTATATATAAATTATACAGAGAGAGAGAGAGAGATAGGAAGACGACATTGATATTGCGATATCCCATCTACTAGACATTGGTGGTGCTATTGAGGGACCAAAATGAAGAGTAGAACAAGCCATGTGCGCAACTAAAGATGCCCCAAATCTGTATTTGGAATGAAGATGCAGAGATTCATGTGAGACTCACATGTAAGAGCTAGCTAAGCTAGATGATTGAGATCCCACAATGGTGTCCCAAAGAATGACAGAAACTAGTCCGGCATATTATATTAATAACAAGGGTTTTTGCTGGCTAGTTAGGAACTTGAAAATCCTTACATATCTACGTACATGATTGCTCATCATAATGTATTTAAATGGACTTATATGGAGGACTATATCAAACAAAATGTAGGAATGTTAATATCAATTATTTGTCTAATACATTATCAATTCAGGGAACAATATATTCCAATAGGGTTTCGTTTAGTTTTCTCTTGTGGTCTCGGAAGCTTAGGATGCTTTCTTCCACCTCACCAACGGTCCCTCAAATGGTTGTCCACTCTATATTATGTCCAGCACGCTCTACTAAGCACAATTCAGCTTGATTGATCTAGTAGTTGGGTATTAGAATTGGGTGCTAAGCATAACAAAATTTTTGGTTTCTCGTTAATGGTAATCAATTTTCAGCTTATATATTAAAAATTAATTAATATTGTTGATTAGTCTATCTCTTATTCTATTTTATTATCTTTCTATATATAATCTATATCATGTATTAAAAGGATTCATATTAATAATATATGAATATGATAAGCATAAAAAGAAAGATCTTGAAGACACAAAACAACATAAATTAATATATAAAGAATATTTAGAACGATTATTATTTCAAGTAGATGATGTTACCTATGAAATTATAAATTTTGAATCAAGCACTCATTATGTAAATAATTTTAATGTAAGATAGACAGTGCAATTGAAAAAGATAATTCCTTTTCAAAACATTACTCTTACACGCAAGAAATCTATGTTTTACTCAAAAATTAAACGATATTTACAATGTTAGAATTAGTACTTATCTAATTAACATAGAATGATATTTTCATTCAATACCTTTGTCGAGCCATTTAAGTCTTAGAACAATGGAGCCACCAGACAACACTCCCCTAAGTCTTCTTTTATCTAACTGTACATGTAGAAAACAGCCATATATGCAGTCAAAGAGAGGTTATCCGTCAACCCAAATGCTATAAAATGGCCAACCGGTGGGGGCCTCTTACATTGGCTAAAGTGTTTGGTCCGAGATTCTGACTTCTGAACATGCGACGTTGACAAAAAGGCGTATCCTAAATTCCTAATCCACTTAGAAGATGGTCCTCTGAAGTTTGGGTCAATACGGCAAAATGATAAGTTTCTGTTTGGGCTGTTTCACCAAGGGAAAGACTTGGAATACTAAAATTAGGGTCCATTCAAAGTCGCAATGTCTTCCTTTTTTGTCTTCAGAGCTGTTTGGAGTCTTTGAAATGACTATTTCATTGTCATAAGAAGACGTTATTCAGTTTTACAATGTATTAAAAATAAGCTTTTTCTGGAACTTAACACCTTAGTCCTCAAGATTTTCCTCTACAATTAAGTAAAAAAGTTGAAAGTTGAAAGTTGAAACCAAAATGATACTTTGTGCAAGAGATTAATACCTGTTTTCGAAAAGTATCTCAGTTGCCACTAAAATTCAACTCAATTTTAAAAAATGACAAGTACTTGAAATTAATATCTTATTGTTAATTTTACATATAAATTTTCAAATGATTTCACTTCTTTAGATAACCATGTAAGATGAATTAACTTATCTAATTGATGGCAACTTAAATAAAAATTGACTGTAGGTTGCTTATAAATATATGTATTTGTGCATACAAGAATAAGTACTAACAAAATAATAAAAATCGTCATGAAAGCCATTAAGTGTTCGCACATGTCCTCTCCAAACATGTTGATTACAACTAAAAGGCATTATTTTTTATAGCAGTGTCCAGTGGGCTGTAAGATTTGAGACAGGATACTCTCTCCCGTATAACCCTGTCTAACTCTGTCCCAATCAAAACGTTGATATTTTTGTTAAAAAATTAACACCTCATCTTCTGTCTTCCTCTTCTATTGCTGTTGCATGTTTATTATTAAGATTAAGTAGCTAACCTTGGAAGCCAAGCCAAGCCACTCTATATTCTCTCTCTCAATCTTCGGAGACGAGATCATCTGTTAAACGCTACTCTGTCTACTCTGTCCAGAATTAAAACGTCGTCGTTCTTGTTAAAAAAATTAACAACTGATGATGGGTAGTTGTGCAGTGACTTGTAACAATTAACAATTTTTAATATAATATTTAATATTTAATATTTTATTATTATAGAATAATATTTAATATAATAAAATTTATTAAATAATTAATACTAATATTTTTATATAATTAATAATAAATTGTATATACAGAGTAGCGTTGGACAGAGGATCTCGTCTCTAGGGAGAGACGAGATC
>JAOQMM010000008.1:3590143-3614659 GCA_027563515.1 Erythroxylum platyclados | reverse complement strand
AATTGAAATTTTAGGTAAAAATTTAAAAAATTAAAAATTTTCTCAAAAAAAGTTCTTAATTTAAAACAAAAACTCATTTTTCTTAAACTCCACCGAGTCTCTTACTGAATGATGTGATTACGATTCTAAAAAAGGTAACTTTTTAATATGTTATGTTAATACAAATTAAATCATAATATCCTTATAATTCAATCTTTAATCATTAATCTTTGTTATATATGTGTCAATCCTCTTACAAAATATATATTTATTATAAAAAAGATTAATAAAGAGTAACTTATGATTTTTAATATATTTTATATAGAAGGATAAATATTTTTTGTTATTAAAAACAAAATTTCTTAATTCAATCATTGAAATTAAATAATTTTCAATGATTAACATCTTTATTCTTCTTCTCCTCAAGAAAACCATCTTTGATCGATGGAAAAGAAGATTAATGATGAGCAGTAGATGTTGCATATAATATATAGACATAGGTAATTCGAATTGGTAAGAATTTTTTAAAATAAATGGAATTATAAATCCTAAAACAACACTATTAAATCAATAAGGATCTCCATAAGATATATGTTAATGGAATTATAAATCCTAACAAAATACTAAATAGGTCAGAAATTATTAATATAGATAAAATTGTAAATCCTAACATAACATTGAAAAAAATAAGGATTTCATAAGATATGTGGAGAATGTTTGGGCTAAAACAAAAAACCAGTCTTTAGCACAATGGGACTCTATTAACACCAATCTAATGATGTCCAAAATCGCATAAAAGGGTCAATTCCACTTAACACACAAAGCATCAATCGAAGGCGTATATGTCTCTTTCTTTGTTATTAGGTGTTTCTTCTCTTTGTCTTCTTACCGGTCCGTTCAAACTTTTTGAGCTCCAAAACTGAGACTTCCACCGCCAACTCCAAGTCGCCATTGTCCAGGTCCACCACTCGCCGGAATGAACGAAGGAGGAGGCGGCAGAGAAAAACCTGAAAAGGCAACAAAGTTCAATGTATACCAGAACCGAGCAATGTCTGCCGTCTTAACCGCCAACAGCCAACAGCCCTCTAATTCAACACTTCTCTTCATCTTCTTTCTCTCTTCCATGTCCGCTGTTTCCCTTGTCTCCGTTACTTCCAGGTATGTACCTTTATTATGATTTAACGATGCCACAGTTCTAGCGTATAGCGAGTGTGTGTAGTGCAGAACACGTTAATTAGACGTGGGTTGATTCGAAAATGTGCTCTTACGGCTTTTAGCGCTCATTACTGTTTCTCGGAGATTGGTTGATTGAGAAAATTGATAGGATATGAACGAAAAAGCTAAGTGTTTAGTTTAACTAAGTGGGCAAGTTTGATATTTTGTTCACATGTTTAACGCATATTTTAATTCTGGTATTCAACTTCATGGTTTTGATGCTACTAAACTTGGATATGAGATCCTATTTCTTTATTGACATTCTTTTCTTTTTCTGGCAATCTGCAAAGATTAATTCAAACTTCGTGCTTAGTTGCTTGGTTCAAATTAATCATAATCTTATGCTGTTAATGCTCACACTTGCTTCTGAGTGATGCAGGGAAAATGTTTTGATTCAGAAAGTAAAACTCAGAACTTTTTCCTTAGAAGCAGCTTGTAAGTTTCTTGTTTGATGACTTATCTGTGACTTCTCTCTGAAAAACTGCAAGGGATGTGATTTATTTGAATAAAAAATTGTGTTTAACATCGGTGTTCTGTTACAGATTTTGTGGCCAAGGTAATACAGGCTGTGGTGGGGTTAGTTTTTGCTGGATCTGTGTTTGCCCTTTTTAAAGGCCTCTCTCTATGTAAAAAGAGAAATGCTGTTGGTGCACCAGTACAATCTCTGTCTAAAGAAATAAAGGGTCAATCACATCTAACACGCCGTCAGTTAGAGCTTTTGGGTATGAAGCCAAAAGTTGAGCCGGTTGAATTTGAATCATCAAGAAAACCACCAAGGTCCAAACCTACCCTATCTGCTTCAGATATCCTTGTTCCTATTCATCAGTCAATCACTGGTTCTGATCACAAGTCTCGAGTAGGCTCTGATAAACATAGTCTTAGCAGTGGAAATAAGATGTCATCTTATAGCACCCCACCCAAATCACAGAGTTCTCCTTCCTCATTTTATCTTGTCCCTGGGGGCAGCTCACCTTTATCTGCCAGTAAAACTTCACCAGGGATGAATTCAACTGTGTCAACCCCTTGGTCAAGTAAGCAAGCCTCCTCTACTAAAGAGATAACAACTGAAGAACAGCTTGAACAATTCTTGGCAGAAGTGGATGAAAAAATCACTGAATCAGCTGGTAAACTTGCAACTCCACCCCCCACCATTCGGGGTTTAGCCGTTTCTAGTCCTAATACAATTGCAAGTCCAGCCAAAACATCTGGAACCACCAGGAGCATGCCTTTGAGGCCTGTTAGGCTGTCTCCTGGTTCTCAGAAATTCACCACTCCCCCGAAGAAAGGAGAAGGTGACCTTCCAACACCAATGTCCATGGAAGAGTCCATTGAAGCTTTCAAGAATTTGGGTATCTATCCTCAAATTGAGCAGTGGCGCGATCACCTCAGGCAATGGTTTTCTTCAGTTGTAATAAATCCTTTACTTACTAAGATTGAGACCAGTCATATTCAGGTTTGTCATTACCCTAATCAGCTATTACTTTTTTGTTCTTATTATTTTGAGCACTCCTTTGGTCTTTTGGATATTCATCGTGTTTGGGACCTGTCTACTATTTTGGTTGACTTACAACTTACATGTTACCTATAGTTATTTGTTTTTAAAACATTTCATAGTCTATAAGGCAATACTTACGCATAATTTTGAAAAGGCCTATCTATAGTAGTTCCACTTTTACAGTGTCTTTGGTTATTGTCAAAATGTACGTAGGTAATGCAAGCAGCTGCTAAACTTGGTGTTTCAGTCACCATTAGCCAAGTTGGAAGTGATTCACCAACCAATGGAACCGTGGCTTCTGTGGCTTCGATGGATAGGAAAGAATGGCAGCCAGCATTTACTCTTGATGAAGATGGACTTCTCCATCAAATACGTGCTACTCTTGTGCAGACTATAGAAGCTTACACCCGTAAGTTGGCCACTAATAGTTATCTTTTCCTATATTATTGTATTTCAGTTTAAGTTGACTGTTTCTAAGTTTTGTCCTGTTGATCATTCCAAAACATGCAGCTAAGGTGCCTGTAGCCAATCTACAACAGTTCCCGCATCAAAATCCTTCAATCCCCATGATGCAAGAATGTGTCGATGCTATCACTGAACATCAGCGGCTGCGTACATTAATGAAAGGAGAGTGGGCCAAAGGTTTGCTGCCACATAGCACTATTCCAGAAGATTATATGGTGCAAAGGATCCGAGGTAATCCAATCTGCTGGATTATTGTCATTATACCCATCAGCTATCTTTATCTTTCATGTATGGTAAATTTGAAGGCAACCCCTTGCTGTGCTCAACATATACTTACCTGCTTGTGCAACTCTAACAGAGCTTTCTGAAGGAACCTGCTTGAAGAATTATGAATATCAGGGAAGTGGGGAGGTTTATGACAGAAAGAACAAGAAGTGGACTCTTGAATTGCCAACTGATTCTCACTTGCTTTTGTATCTATTTTGCGCCTTCCTTGAGCACCCGAAGTGGATGCTACATGTGGATCCTACATCTTATGCGGGAGCTCAGTCTAGCAAAAATCCCTTATTCTTGGGAGCTCTGCCTCCAAAAGAAAGGTTCCCTGAAAAATACGTTTCTGTCATATCTGGTGTTCCTTCCATTCTTCATCCAGGAGCTTGTATACTTGTGATTGGGAAGAAAAGCCCTCCAATCTTTGCACTGTACTGGGATAAGAAGCTGCAGTTCTCACTTCAGGTACGTAGCTAACTGATAATGTTATACTGTCTGAGTGATGGGTACCAAATATGTGGAAAGTAAAACTTTAAAACTTATTTGAGTAAACAAAAATACACGTTAGCAAAGGGAATTAGTTTATATAAATCAAATCTGATAAGAGAAATAGGCAATATTTTTTGAGAACCCGATCAAAGCTTACAATTTAACTGACTGGCTGTGAAGTGTAGAACATAAAACACAACGAAACAGAAGAAACATGTACTTTGAAGTTACAAAAGATGGAGCCCAAGTGATGAACCATATTTAAGACTGTATTTGCTTCATATTGTGCCTGTTTATGTACAGATGCAAGTAGTCACAGTTCATCCACATGCACACTCTTGTGGTCATGACATCTACACTGATTCTGTAGGTGGTGAACTGTTTTCATTCTTCATTGATTCTCTGTCTGCCGGGATAGATGGACATTTAAGATGACAATCAAGTGTACTAGTGTTGGATGTACCATTTGGTGATATTTGATTGGATGTACCATTTTGTGATATTTGATCTTATTTGATGCAAGAAGATCTATATTCTTGATTTCAGGGAAGAACTGCTGTCTGGGATTCCATCTTGCTTTTATGCCACAGGATCAAGGTTGGATATGGAGGTATTGTTAGGGGCATGCATCTTGGCTCATCAGCTTTAAACATTCTCCCCGTTCTTGAGTCAGAACCTGAAGACTGAGTACTGTAAGATATGCTACAGTCCTTGATATGACCTGCTTGTCATAGCCATTCCCAAGAAAGACTCGGCTGGTTACTCATTTTCTCCATTCTGAATTTTCTGGACCGATTAAATCTGTTTTCCACCTGAGCTGATATTCTGATGCAGGGTGCCTGCATCTGCATTTGCAGTTTTCTTAGTCCGTTAGTCGTCATCAGTCACTGAGGACTTTTATGCAATGAATGGTGATTTTGTAAGTTGGGAGACCAAAAGATTGGCAACGTACGATAGGTGAAATTCTTTTCATGTTGTACTTTTTCTTCATGTGGTCATCAGCTCTTCTCCATTCTTCTGAGCCATAGTTCCCCAAACATTGGAAGTTTGGGACTGAAACTGCACATGGCATATTATTTTTGGTATCCAGTGCTTTGGGAATTTTCCCTGATTTAGTTTCCTTGGAGTTGTCTTAGAGAAGAGTGGCAGATGAGATTCAGGAGAGGGTTTAGCCCTTTGGATAATCATGGGGAGATAGCAAGGGCTTTCATTCTTTGGTGGTCTATCTACAAAAGCAGTGTAGTGATGTTCGTGTATTCAATGTGAAACCCTGTTCATGGTCTAAGAGCGAGAATTTGATGACTGTAGTACTCCGGATAGTATAGTTAACTTAATTCTCAATAAATCTCTACTTATTATAACATTATTTTGCTTAGCAAATATGAGGATTCTCTTCTCTTAAGAGTCATACGTCATCGTTGCGAGAGTTTAGGAGCTGACGAATTATGGTTTTGTCGCACTCCCTTTCTTTGACCTGCAATTAACAATCTGACTGCCACGGTAGTCACAATTTCCCACTAACAAGTGAAATGGAAGAGTAAAATCTTTTTTTCTCATTTAAATTGTTTGTAGTATCAAACCTAATCTCTACAAAGACAGGTGTAAAGCCCGTCTAGCTCAGTAGGTAGAGCGCAAGGCTCTTAACCTTGTGGTCGTGGGTTCGAGCCCCACGGTGGGCGATATTTATTTCGTTGTCATAGTATTTTCTAAGTAACGCACGAAGGTGTGCAATTAATGAGAATTTGTTTTTGTTGTAATTTCATCTGGTCATATGGACGATTACGAGGCCGATCATCAGCAGTCCCCACCTGCGGCCTTCTTTAGGAAGGTAGGTTATTTCTCTTTTTCATCGTACCTCTTTTCCTACACAAATTACGTTCTCCTTTCCTTGCCTTCTCGTCCCCTTTACAATTCAATGCATGAGTTACCTGACTAAAATTTGGTGACTTTCCGGGAAATCAATCTCCAATTTGGAACTGCATAATTGTTACATGAATCTGTTATTTATTGCAAAAAGATCACGCGTTGGTAGCAAAATTATTGGCCGCAATCAAATTATATGCAACAAAAATGAAATTTATATAAATATTCTGGATTCTACTTTTGACCTTCAGATTTCCGTTGTGGTTTCTAGCAAGAGCTCCTTGAGAAGCTATGTAATGTGGATAGAAATAACTATGAAATGGTTGTTTTAATATAATCAGAACGTAGAGATGATAATGGTTTTTAAGCTTCTTTCCTTCCTCTGTTTCCAGGGATAAGTGACTATGAAGGATGCCAATGGAAATGTGATTGTTAAGAGTGCGGACGAGGGCGGGGGCAGCCAAGGGCTATTGTTATGCGTATTGTTATGGGCATTTTACTAGTATTCGTGATGGGAAACTATGTTCTCTATATTTATGCTCAGAAGACACTTCCAAAAGTGAAGAAGAAGCCTTTATCAAAGAAAAAGATGAAGAAGAAGAGGCTCGGACAGGGCATTGCAATTCCAGGAGATTAAACATGATCTCGTGAAGCAATCTTTCCTTTTGTCTTTTATCTTTTGTGTTACGCTATTATTGAAATTATCTAGTCCTTTTATTTTCTCCTCAAATTACACGAACAAGGTCAATCTGTCGAATAAATCACGGATTTTTCTCGTTTTTAACTTCCTTCTATTTCTTCCTTTCCTCTCGGTATTTACTGACGTGGGTCTTCATATCATGTTGGATTCCGGATAATTTCTGATTTTGATTAGGTACTAGGAAGTAGCTTGATGCTTATACTCTCTTCATCTAAAGTTTCTTTAAGCGATTGACCCCTCCTTGGCTTGTTTTGCTAGTCAAATACACCAGTTTTGAGAAATGATGTCTTCTATTATCAAGGAGGCTTCAGCTCAGTGATGTTGACAGATACCCAACAGCCAATCTTTGCATTACTTCGTAAGTTTTTAATCAGCCATTTCACTCGTGCTGATGAAAGCTGACATTCTGCCTTGACTTCCCACTTTCAGGAATTTTTGTTTCTTTTCTTTTTGTCCTTCTGGGTTTCCTTCTATTAAGATGAAGGTCCATAGGTATAATCTTCACGCCTGCTTCCTTGAAATCCCTTTCATTAAAGGTATGGGGTCAGTCTAATACAAGGGAAGGTCGTTGAACTCGGTAGTAGAGTCAATCATATGCTGACTGATAAACTCACGCACCCTTGGAAATTAACCAAATTCATCCGTTCTGATGGTAAACATTTTTGCCTACAAGAAGAGAAATCAATAATGCTTACTAGCAACTGAGAACAACTACTCGTTAAGTAGTTAAATATTCCAAAATCGAGAACGGGATTAGACCAATCATCAAGCAGAACATCTGCACCTTTAGATCGGTCAACTTCTGGTGTTCGAAACATCCAGTAAGTAGTAAAACGCATCCCTCCTCTTCATGCTCTTAACAGATTATCTACAGCAAACGTAAGAAATTCATCAATTTCTATAGAGTCTCATCTTCTGAAAGTGAACAAAAGGCCAGATGACGATCAGAATGTACATAAATATGTTCAAAAACGTTACTTTCTATAAATGACTGAATGTCAGTGACATGTACAGGCTATTTCCTCTCCTCTTCAAATCAGAGACAAAAAGGAGGCAATTCATACTCAGCTAAGTGGGACCTTTGCCGCTAGATCCACAAGCTATTAACCAATGGAATTTAATCCAATCTTCATATTCATTGCCTATGTACTGTACAATTTTAGCGAGCACGAGACTAATTGAGAGGGAGGATATGCTACTATGGACCACACTCTGATAGAACAAACAGCAGCAGAAACTGGGTTATGCTGCCTAACCTTGAGACGGGTGCCCAAAGCTTTCGATCAACAACTGCAGAAAAATATTGCAGGTGCCAACGCAATGTTTTCTTTAAGGAAGAAATTATGACGACAACTTCTTTCGATTGCTTATGCAGCACATCACCATTCAAGAATCCATAGTCATAAGGAGCATGTGTTAAATTTCTTCAACTTCTAACATCAAGATTTGAACTTTAGTCACCGAATCACTCCAGGAAATGTCTTCTGTCCCCGAAAAATTCAAAATTAAGAAAATGACAATCTCAGCAAACAGGCTCTTCTCTAGTCAGAGTCTGAGTCAATAGAAAGATACAAACGCTGTCTTACAGAGCGTTTTTGTCGAGGAAATGAGAAAGGACTGTCAGATCTTTGCCGACTTGCCTTCTCAGATCTATCATTCATAGCAGGAAGTAAAGAAGCTGCAGGAGTAATAACAATCAGAAAAAATGAAAGCAACACATGAAAAATCGAAGAAGACAGTATACTTATGCAACAAAAGCTAGGACAAGAACAAATAAGACTTGTATCTCACAACCCCGTTTAAATACAGTGGACAACATTGCCGCTGCTAGCAATGACATGTAATTGCATGCAAACTTCCTCCAGAAACTATCAACAAAATAGAACTAATGGAAAAGAAACAAACCAGCGTCAGCCAGAGGTTCAATGCCACATTCTCCAGATGACATCTGCCCCCTTGGATTTATCCCATCTCTAGGAACTGATTCACCGTTACTGCTAGTGGCACCACCAAGGCTAAGAGAGATCCAATCCTCAGTGTGGATGCCATTGGACGGATCAATTTGGTCCCTCAAGTTAGGCTGCAAGGATGCATCTGAAGACCTAGTTGGAAGGAAAATCTGAAGTGAAGGATCTTCACCACCAAATGCCAATGGATTATCAACCAAGCCATCATTCATATCTGCCTCAGTTCGACTAACAGAAGAATCTGGCACTAAACCAGTAGTTCCAATGACGGTCTCTGAGGCCAATGTGTATCCATTCATTGTTGTGGTTGGACAGTTGACAGAACCATGTTGCAGATCACCCAATTGCTCTGTCATATCTGAACTAAATAACTGGAATCCTGGAGCTCCATGAGTCCCAGAAGGTAATGACCAGAGAGGCATAAATTCATTGTCATTAGCATTGTAGAGTAAATTCCCATGCCCTAAAGTAGGATCTTCAGGATAAGTATCCACCATTCCGGCAGACACTGAAAAGGCAGCCCCGCCATCATCGAATCTATTATTGTAAACTATCCCAGATGACATCAGCAGATTATTGTCATCATCTGAATCACTAAGAACAATAATTTCTGCATCAGGTGCAGAAGCATTTCGGTCAGCAAATCCATATGCTGAATCAACATTTAGAGACAAAGAATCAAGCTCAAGCCCATTGTTTGGGAACTCAAAATTCCCACCACCATCCTGATTTACGCTAGGATCTTCACCGTCCCGACCACTGCCTGTGGCACTGCTACTCATAGGAATAATCTTCTGCTCATGGTTTTCAAACTTCTCCTGAAATTTATTACCATAAGAGGAAGGGTTCAAATCTTCAGGTTTACTAACTTCCCAAAACCCGTTGCGGTTCTTCCTGATTCCCAATTTCAAGCCAGTGCCAGTATGACCTTCTGGAACACCTTCCTTCTTTATCTGAGACATCATATCCATATTCGAGTTAATTTCCCCACCATTAGAGGCACAGAGAGTACTGTCAGGATTGTGCCACTGTGCAGGCTCTCCAACATCCCTGCGCTCAGCTTCGCTTTTGGTCTTCACACGCCAAGAGCCATCAGACTTCACCTCAATCTCTGTTACATCTTCGCCACAATGACTCATCTGTAATGCCACCAAAACAACATAATCAAATAGATTATTTATTAGTGATCTTCTCTAGAAAAAATTCATCCTTGTGAGCACAAGAAATCACCACAAAAAAATCAGATGGGATTACCTTGGATGTGATACGATTAAAATAAGGATCAATGATTATGTTTTCCAGTGAATAGTTCTTGAGACAAATGGGACACTGCCACTGCATGGAGTACATTGCTGGTTCAGAGATGAAATGCTTAAGGTAGGAGAAAAGCATTTAGAAACCAGTAGCTGTTTACCTTCCTAGATCTCTGATTCAGCTCCACAAAAACTTCAAGATCGAAACAACCCATGTGAGCACAAGGTTTGAACCTTCCCGCAACCTTCATTCTCGAACCACTCATCTGGAATTCAGGAAGCAATGAAATTGATCATATCAAATATCTGATGCCAACTTCAAAAGAGAAACAGTTAACCAAAAATAAGCGGAAATCCAGTTCCCAGAGAACACTAGTCCTAATACTAAAAGCAGAAGTAATTCTTCAAGGAAGGAAAACCTTCCCAATCACAGAATTTACAGCCTACTAAAAGCCATACTAAGGAAAACCAAAAGGCAATGGATGACTTGGCAAAAATAAACCTCTTTAACATTAAAACTGATGAGAAGACCTGCTTATGCTGAGGATATAATGAATAAAATCATGTTTCTAAGCCAACATGATCATCAATTTCCTATTTCAGTGAAGGAGATAGGTGAATGACAAAGATACAATTGCAGTATCTTGGAAAAGGCCGATTGGCATGACACATTCCAAACAGAACCTAGGTTAGGGCAGATTCCAGATAAGTTAGTCAAACAATAGAACACCAAATTGTAGTCAACTCTTGATCCTTTAAACTATCATATCATGGGCCAAAAGATCTTTTTAGACTAGATTTACATTGATTCTTTCAAAATGCTCCCATTTATCATCCCCATCATTCCTGATTTATCAGAACTAGATTCCAGGCTAATAAGCTTCTGTGAAGCAGAGCACACTTTCAATCATCAACATTGACAGAACAATAAGACAATCTTACTGTTTTTGGTTTTCCTTAAATATCAACCTGGTGGATTTTTCATCCACTACTCCAAGCAGGTCTTCGCAACCACAGTGGAGAACTCTATGATTACACAATCAAGTGTTGGTTCAGAATTCACTGTATTGAACCTCTATAAATAAGTTCACACTGGATGTACATTGAACCGGAAATAGCACTAATAACGAACTTTCAAGCAACAATCAATTGCAACTTACAGGACAACGTAGACTGACAGTAAAAGAATCTGCAACAACTTCTAGGTCACTGTCACTATCAGCATTGTCTGTTGTTCCACCACCAACACAACGACATACGCGAGTAAGTGCTTCTTCAAACTGCTCACCATCAGACTCCCTAGGGATTAGGTTAAGTATCTGGCCAACAACGGATCACAAAATGCTTGTAAGAACAGAAGATGTCGTAATGTTGGAATAGCTTTGCTATGGTAATGGAATTTATTCATCAAGAGTTAACTATAATTACCTGTTGAATAGTCCGACGCTTGACAATTCTTACTCCTAAACAGAATATGCGTGCATCACATCCAGTTAGTGAAATCTTATTGATTCCATCTCTTGTACAAGGCGTGATCTAGCAAAAGAAAGAAATAAACTAAGACACAACATAATAAGTTGATTCAGGATATGAATATCTAAATAGCAATGAACAAGCAACATAATGACTAATGCATTTGCCCAGAGCTAGATGATTCAAGCATATATCCTAATAGACATGTATACAGAGTCAAAATGTGAAGGAAACTTTCAGTGTCAAAGAATGTACACTCACAATTGGGCCATCATCACGACCATTAACCCCTAGTAGTTGTGATCCCGGCCTATTAATAGCACGAATAGGTACACCTGCAGGTTCAAAGGACACAAATTTATTTGATGTCCACACAAATATTTGTGTTAATTTTTGCATCCAGCAACTATTATGAGCTGCAATATAATAGAAATCTAACCACGCTTAAATTATACACGGATAACAATGAATTTGGCAAAGAACATGGGAACAGTGAAGAAGTTAAAAGTGGTTTGGAATACTTTTGTTCCAAGTTAAGGAAATGAGATGGATCAATTCGAAGTTAAAAACAGTCCCAACTACAACATATTCCAAATTGTTGAATCAAGATTGATAAAGACACCAACAGAAATAAAAGGTCAACTGACTATACCATTGACCTGTAGATCTGTAAATTGTGGCCATTGCATCCTAAAAGGAACCTTGTCGTTCAGAAGCATGCACCAAGCCTGAATTGTAAGAACATCATACGCAAGCTATCAGCTGAAATTTAACCAAACTAAATAAGCTAAGGACGTATATGAACAAACCTGAACATCATATTCTTGTTTTGCTAACAAGTCTCTGTCTGCTCTTGTCAACTGAAATGTCTTCTCCACAACTTGCACTGGGTTTGATCTAGAAAATAAAATAACTAATTCATAATTCTAGCAAATACAATGTATACATCATAGACAATGCACGACAGCTTATGATGATTCTTATCAATTACCAAACCGAAGGGGCAATTTATAAACAAAAAGACAAATAACTATCAATTAAACTCCAGTTTACGCTTTTAGCAAGGTATTCATATCAGATGCCTGCATTTTCTAACCCAACAGAATATGTCACAACAAAGAGGCCATGGTCCTATTCAAACTGGGCAATTATGAGTTGTTACTTTTGTTCGTCACTTATGTGGATGCAACTAATTAGATGACACAAGGCACAAGACGGTAAAGTGAACAGCGAATTAACTGCCAAACACGCTAAACCTGTGCATTGCATCAAGTGCAACCATGCTAGTGTTTCATAAAATTAAATTTTGACTTCTCCAAACAGAAATATAGGAAATGCAACTATTTAAAGTTTTGGAGAAAAAGTTGTGTTTGAAAGACAATTTCATAAGGAATTATTTTTAACGCAACAAGAAAAATATGCCTTATCAATAAAATTTCCAATATATTTTTTTATCAACTGATGTCAATTTAAATTAATCAACATTCCAAAAGATTATTTGATAACTAAACAAGCATTTTTTATTAACAGTAGCTATGTGAACAAAAACAGCAACCACAAAATTCAACCTCAATACCAAACAAACCCTAAGAAACATGGCATAAATTCACTAGAAAACCTAACTACATCGGACACTTCTCAAGTTAATGATATGTATCAACCGTCTCTAACATGAATCCTAGATACTAACATACATTGAAGAAATTAAAAAAATAATTACAGGCAGCAGATTATATACAAAAACTTACCCATCAGTTGGAATGTTTGTAGTAGCCAACTTCACAGGATATAAGGGATGGGCAACTGTAACCCAAAAACTGAAAGTTAAGAAGCATGTTAGACAGTGCGATGGAAGAAAACATGTGCAAAGTTACCTCAACAAAAACATTGCAGTCCACGATGAATAAGTGTTGTGGTACTGTAAAGAATTTGCGCTAATGCATCATGATATGTAATATATGTTATTAAAACAAGTCTCCACGTTCACTTTGACTTGCCCCAAACGAGACAGAGAGGCAAATAAAAATGTTTCTCAGGTGAACCATGATTTAAATCATATCCTACTTCAAAACATCCTTGGGTTACCTTCCAAATGGAGTGCAGCTTTCAGCCAAAGAAGGGAAATGACATTCAAATTGAAAATATATTCATTTCCAAGCATCTCAACAAGTCAACTCACAAGTCCTCAACCAGTAAGTAAAAATTGGCTTTTAGGTATATTTCCATTCAAACCATATACTTGGAATTGCATTTTGAACTTGAAAAGGACACCTTCCTAGCTAACAACGGATTATATTAATCCAGTTCAATTACTGTGCAGTCATCTCCAACAACTAAATCAATAAACATGCTTAGAATGTCAAAATATTACCTTATTAAATTTCAAATTTCAATGAAACGGGAAGATTAGCTTCTTTAAAATCAATCAAAGCAAAAGAGAAAAAGAATCGTTTCAAGCACATTCAAACACAAGTATGATGAAGATGAGATAAGTCAGCTTAACAAGAAACATGTTATCCACGCAGGCTGATATGACAGATAAATCAGGCATTACTATGCCAAAAAGAAAAACTGACAATGTTCAATTATTAGATCTCCAAAAGGAAATTAAATGAGCAAGAGAGAAAAACAGTCAAAAGAAGCAAGGAGCATTGTTATACATACGGGTCAGCTCGACTGAGTCTGCAAACTTCACAGTAGAACAAGTCAGGAAGTTGAGGATCATTCTCCATTGGTTTTTCTGGAATTATAACACAGTCTACATGCTGCCGCACTTGACATCTAGGACCCTCACACTGCCAACATAAGGCACAGATCATTAGCAATCGGATAAATAAAGCATTCCAAAAATATTGAGGGCAACGCAAAGGTGTGCCAAAAACTAAAATAAAATAATTTGCACCAAAAAAACTATATTGGGAAAATAATCTTCTGCTTTAAAATGAATAGAATGCAACAAAGGTAGCATCCACCATGTTTGCAAAGATCTGCAGACATAGAGATGCATTATCATGGCCTCCACAGAAAATGCCATGTTATTCTTGTCAATGACATAGATGCCACCACTGTTTGGGCAAAGCAAAATCCATTGACCATGGATGAGCAGGAAGATACCACCAGGTCTCATACTAGCTTTCAAGGAACTAACGATCTCATAATTATGGTTCAAGACCTCCACCTCCAAAACATCATGACAATCAATACTTTGTCATGCTATTCAGAATCTTTTATTTTGAAATACCCAAACATACCTCAAAAGGGAGCAAATACAAGATGAATAATGCCAACAAAGAGAGGTGTAGATTTAATGGCATAAGGATCAATATATAGTTATGTTAAATCATGTATATTCCATCAAGTTAGTTTTTTCCAACAGACACAAACGTAAATCACATATTGCATACTTAAAAATTAAAAAAAAAAAAACTTCATGAAGAAAACTTTTCCAACAGACACAAACGTAAATCACACATTGCATATTTAAAAATTAAAAAAAAATCATGAAGAATGATCTAAATGGTGATATCAATTGCAAAAATGTAAACACAAAGTAATCAGAACAGACAATCATTTCAAGATGAAACGTATAAACCTTAATCATCGAATCTGTCTCCAATGAGCTTCCACATGGACAGCATACTTTCGTGTCTAATGAAAATGGAACTTCAATTTCTCCCTTAATTTTTATACTGCCATCCACAACATTCTGTCCCTTTGATGCCAAATCAGTTGCCCCAGAAACCTGCATTTTTCTGAAGATGAGAACAGAAGATGCAAGTCAATGCATTGAAAAAAAGCGAGTATTGAACTTTCTCACATCATCCAAAAAAAGTATATAGATGGCCTCATTGAACACAAAATTTTTTTAAATGCTGATGAGATAAATGTAAATAAGCAAGGATCCTGACTTCAGAGAGCTGAATTTGAGTAATGAACCTGTAAGTGTCCTCAACTAGTTTGGCAACCTCTTCCTTTCCAACAGTGTTTTTCTTTGCCCATATCCTCGCCACTATAAAAAATAAAGTCCAGGTAAAATGTTGATGTCTGAAATGAAAGTTTAAAAACCCAAAAATAAAAGAGGTATTTACATCTATAAAACACAACTATTCCTCCATCCCTGATCCACCTGAACCCCTTTCTGCCCACCCCAACCCCATGTTTCCCAAAGAAAGAGGAAAAAAAGATCACCTATGTTGCAAAATTGACCCAAAAACAAGGCACAAGGAGTAAAGAATCTGCCCAATTCACCCACTTGTGGACACAAATTCATTCTGAATACCAGCAACATGTCAAATACTCCATACGACTAGAATTGCAAGATTAACTATTAACGGAGTCTCAAGCATAGGTAATTGTTGTTTGGACAAACAAAAAAGTTTCTACAAGAAGTAAGGCCGTAGAAGTCTTCAGTCCACTGAGTTTCTATAATGTGACAATAGTAAATCATTGATGTTTGATTGTTAACAAACCCTTAGTCCATATTTATCAGTAAGCCATATGCAGAAAGTAGCCTTTTTAATTGTGTAAAAGAAGTGTACAACATTTCATGCATACCATAAGTAAATGAGTTCAGAAATGATCATTGATATGTTACATCCAAAACACACCAGTCACAATAATGTTGACAACAACCCATGACTTTTACGACATAAGCATGCCAACCAACTTCTTTTTTTTAGGAAGACTAGATATTCTAGATTAACCAAACAAACTTTGTATATGAAAAAAGAAAGTTGGCATCACAAAGATGCATTACCTGGCTCATCTGAGAGAGTAGCTAATATCCGCTCAACAAGATCCTACAGAATTCCAATAACAGAAAAGGTGAATGCAGAAAACGGAAGATTTCACCAAACATGTATGTGCAGGATAGCTTTCCTTTGTCCTTCAGTGAACACTACTGAAATAAAATAACTATTTCTCATGGGGCCAAGAAAATCCACCAGAAGGGTGCAGGGTCAATTCTTCACAACAAGTAAACCAATGGACTTAAATTAAAATTCACCATCTTAAAACTAAACGGGAAATGCAAGCAAGTAAGCTATTAGCAGAATATGAAGCCAACGGAGTACAGCATTGTTTCAGGAATCTGACCTGTTTCTTTCCCTGCTTTGATAGACCTAACTGAGTTAGGACATCTTTTAGCTCTTTTATTCTGAAATATGCCAATTTATCCTACAAGATCATTTGGAAGTAAGTCAATCTTTTTGGAATTAAGGATATCCTATCAAAATCACATTAGCATAGAAAAACTAACAAAAAAGAGACCCCAAATGGTGAAGATCAAGAAATTAAAAAAAAAAATCAGGCAATGTGTAGAAATCATGTTGGAGTGATTTGATCGTCACCTCTATTGAAGGGTCCCTATCATTCTACTTCTGAACAAAATATCAAATGCATCTCAAAATCAATAGAGTGTGCATATTGCCAAAATGCCTGTACATGTGCGTATGAGTGTGCAAGAGAAGGTGAGAGTGATGCATTTCAGTCGCCAAAATTAGTAAATCAATAAAGACCAAGTAAAGAACCTAGCAGCAACTCTCAACTGTCACTGTGTATACGTTCACTAAGAGAACTCAGATGTAAATTGATATTTAGAATCCCATCGCAGCAAATATCCAAAAGTTATCAGGAACCAAATTACTCGCAGAAGAAGCACAACCAAGAGAATGAACAAGCACTTAACCCAACCAACCAATATAACAGAAGACAAATAGACAATCCTAAAAAGCTCAACCATAAAATAAAAGGCACGTCCTCATTCCCATACATCCATTTGCATAATTAACTACAAAACAAGCTTCAGTTCCCAAACAGACACCAATGCCAATCAAGGTCAAATGAATAAACCATTATGAGTTAAACTAACGCCGGTGATAAATAGACAAGCAACAAAACAGATATTCTGCAATAATAACAATCTCAAGTCATTAAGTAAAAGGGATTTTTGTTCTGAGCTATGACCAATCCAAGCATAAAATCACCCCAACCAGTAGTTAGAATTCATAATTACTCGAATAAAAAAGAAAAGGTTTAATAAACCGTGCAAAAAATGAAACTGAAATACCTTACAGCTAGCCACCAAATCCATGCTTGTCACCTCTTCAACAGCAAACCAAGAATTAGCAGCCACTCAACAATCAAACCATCACCGACGCTTCAAAACCAACCCAAATCGTGTACTCATGCAAACCGACCGATCTGACCAAACTAAATGACAAAATAAGAATTAAACTAATTCATATCAGAATCGAAACCAGAAACAAAACGATCAAAAGACAGAAACAAAGTTAATACTCGGAGAATTTACGTCTTTAAATTGAGGTTAATAAAATTAAAGCGAGTAATCGAAGGTCGGAATTAGGGTTTGGAGCAGCTTTAATGGTGTTTTCAGCGCTTATTATTCAGCCCTTTTTTGACCGAAGAAAAAAGAGCCAGCATGTAACACATCCCAACTACATAAAGTCCCGGACCTGTCGGAGTTTATGAAATCCTGTTTTTTTCACGGGAATACGTCCGGGTTTCGATTCGCTACTTTTCGTCGTCGCGGATGGTGTCCCACGTCCTTCCGTTACATTTTTTGGCTTCTGGAGGTTTCTCTAAGGTTATTTGTGACGAAAATCAAGTACCCGTCCCGATCTTGAAGAGAATATGTGATCTTTTGTTGGTAAATTGAAGGGGCCACAGCATCGAGTGTGATCGGAGCTCTCTAGCCTTTCGATTTGCCTGATCAGACTACATTACTGGAGTTCACGTAGACACGCCACCACTGGAAAATTTCACCTCCATAATGGGTCCCGTCTCGTGAGTTGCTTTATGGCCTTTTCTTTATTTTTATTTTTTATTTCACTATATTTTTGTAACGTCACTTTAATAATTCAAGAGATGTTAATTAATTAAAGGAGGTGTTTTAGTTCTTCACATTAATAGGATCCGATAATGCCACTTATAATTTTACACGACATCAAATTTACAAGCTTATACTTTATTATTATTAGTATTAGTGAACTAATATATCTAATCGTGGGGAGTTGGAAATCAATTAATTAGTATTTATTGAGTTCGAAAACATTAGTCTGGATCTAAATTTAATACCTTATTTTTCTAATAGGATTCAATTATTTAATAATGTAATTTCTCAATTATATTAATGCAATTTAACATAATTATTTACTCATAATAATTGAATTGCTAAATATATGTGATATAATTATATTATAATTGCTTCTTTTGAAGACGTAAAAAAGAAAGAGAGGGAAAAGAATGTTTTAAATATTTCATATCTTAGAAAAAGAGAGTTATAAATCCTTATGAATAAATATACTAATCCGTATCAATATTTAGGTAAGTTGTCAAATATTTAATTACAAAAATATAGGTAACGATACTAAGGAAGTTGTTATGGTTAGTGACACGAGCATGCTATGCTTTTAGAACCCGCGTGGTATATGGGTCGGGCTTTTGGGTCGGTCCATCAGCAAATTTGGGTTTCTTGCGTGACAGTCCAAGTCAGTCACTCTAAAACTTCAAACATGCTGCCTCGGATCGCTGAGACAGCAAGCTTTAAACAAAATAACCCCATTGTTTGGTTGCCCAGGAAGTTTCCATTTCAATTCGGTTGCTCGCTCTCAAATCTCGAAAGCCGTATAAGTCCTTAGGCAGGTATCTTCACCAAGCATTCGATTATGTGATTGTTTGGTGGCTAACCCTTTTTGCTCTGTTTTTTTGAACCAGACCATGGCCGCCAATCAATCCTACCACGGCCTCTTGAACCCGGAATCCGACTCTCAGAGAACACTGTAAGATACATACTTTCCATTAAAAATCAAAGTTTCGGTTTTTGTACCTTTGTAAGTGTGGGGATGGCTATAGTTGTTGGAAATTTGGGGATTTCGAGGGATTGGATTTGGACTCGCAATGGTTATCTGTTTTGTATTTTATTTATTTTTGGTGGATTGTTTAATTTTCTTTTTCTTTTGTAGGTACCCTTATGTCACTGGGACATCTGTGGTTGCTTTGAAGTATAAAGATGGTATTTTGATGGCTGCTGATACGGGAGGTTGGTTGCTAGTGTCCTTTCTGATGGGTTCTCATATGATAAGTGATGTGTAGGTTGTTCAATATTCGGTCTAAGTTTCTAACTTAGGATTTTAGATTTAAATGATAAGACATGCATAAGATGTTGAAGACTTGATAATTTTAATGGTGCTGTGAATACAGTATGGTTCACAGGTCAAGGGCATCTAAGATGCTGTTTTGTTGACTTGATCTGAAGAATGGCTTTCAGTGAAGTATAGGGAAAAGAAAAGGTGTAAGTGTATATGAGTTTCTTTTGATTATAACGGCTCGATAATGTTCGGCCATATGGACTCACCGAGGGTGGAAAGGATATAGGGATTTGGCATGTCTTTTTAGGATCTGAATAATAATGTGAACTACCAGAAGTTTGGGTGCTTTTTGACAATATTGCTACCTCCGGCTACTTTAACTAGCGACTGATTGCCTTCGAAGGCGAACAAGATTAGAAAATAAAATAAAATAACTACTTGACTCTTGCTTCTAAGTGAACAGAAGTAAAATCATTCCGTAACTATAAACTCTTTGACTCGCATCAAAACAAGCCTTCATAGATTATGATTTATACTGGAAGGTGCTAATAACCTCGGAGACTGATGTGCTTTTTGCAGGAATTTCCATCCCTTTGAAGGATGGCATGATTACTACTGTGTCTTATGATTTATTTGTTATTTGTTAGCCCTTTTCGTCAGTTTTGCTTTTTCATCTATACTGGGTTGCATTCATCGTCTATGTTACATGCCACTCCTAGTTGATTTATCTTGCCTTTGGCATTTGGATCACGTTCATAGTGTTTTTGTTCTCTATGTTGCCTATTATGATGACACTCCCTATTATCGTATCTATGCCACTGAAACTGACAGGTTCATATGGATCCACACTCCGATATAAGAGTGTGGAGCGGATGAAAACAATTGGAAAGCATTCTCTTCTTGGTGCCAGCGGAGAGATCAGCGATTTCCAGGAGATATTGCGCTATCTTGATGAACTTATGTAAGCATGAATTTGTGTAGAGAATTTGCTCTTTTAATGTTTCTTTTTCGCTAACCATCCTGTTGTTTATTTTTCTTTGATTTCTGCATCGTCACTCTATCTTTTCATTTTTTTTTCCTGTATTTCCTTTAATTTGAACATGTAATGAGCATTGGATGCTGGTTCTGTGTTTACAGCCTGTATGACAATTTGTGGGATGATGGGAACTCTTTGGGGCCAAAAGAGGTGCACAACTACTTGACTCGTGTCATGTATAACAGACGGAACAAGTTCAATCCATTGTGGAATACACTTGTTCTTGGTGGAGTAAAAAACGGACAAAAGTATCTTGGCATGGTATAACTGAATAACATTTTCCTTTGACAGTTGACTATATTTTGCACTGACCAAGGAGTTTTGTAGGAAGATGAAAAACCTGTAGGCAATTAGAGAGACTGAATTATCTTAACTTGCACTGACAGGTTACAATGATAGGAGTAAATTTTGAAGACAATCATGTTGCTACTGGATTTGGAAATCACCTGGCACGCCCCATCCTCCGTGATGAGTGGCATGAGAACTTAAGCTTTGAAGAAGGGGTCAAGTTGTTAGAGAAGTGCATGCGAGTGCTTCTCTACCGTGATAGATCTGCCATCAACAAGCTGCAGGTTTGACTCCGTTCTTACTATGAAGTGGGGATGATGAATTGAATCTTGATCTTGCTTCAGGTTGCACAATTTTCAAGGGAGTTACATATCATCTACATAAGTAATTATCATCTTTTCGTGTAGGATAACATTGAGTCTCTTAGATGTATTTGTGATTGAAACTTCAAACTACCATAGCCAGATAGCCTTTATCCTTCTTTCTTTTATTTTTTCCTTTCAAATCTTCATTGTGGATGTTTTTATGGTATCTTTAACCTGGTGATCTTAAATACTGTTGCACCATCCATCATACTGCATTCAAGTTTAAACAGCGTGGCAATTAATTGTTTTTCTTTTCTCAGAGTTAATCTGTACAATCATCTTGAAAAAGTGGCATCAGGAATTAGCTTATTTGTATTAACATGTTTCTTTTGTTAGATCTTCAATGATCAGGAGAATTTCAGATGGATAGGTATTAATGACTTTAGGAATTTGTGCATAGGTTGAACTAAACATCTATCTTCCTTTCTTTCTCTTAATGTTATATTTATCCTGCTGCATATTTTACCTTCATGTGCATGTCTTGTGATGTGTGTTCATGCAGAAAGCAAGGCTCTGTGCCAGCCTTTGATCAGCTTTGGAACCTATTAGTTTTGAGTCTATGTCAGCAATTCTAGGACAACTTATTTGCAAATTTATCTGTTAGCGAGAAGGGTCTAAGCGAAACTGTATGATATGGTTAGGCTTGATGTCAGTGATGCATTTTGCTTATAGTAAACTGATGCCTCTTGTTGAATAAACATTTTGCATTTTCTCAAATTGCAGATAGCTAAGATCACAGAAGAAGGTGTGACAATCTCACCACCTTATGCATTGAAGACCTCTTGGGAATTGTCGGCATTTAAGAATCCAACAGCTGGTGCTGAAGGATCTTGGTAGATGGCTTAGGATCCAAAAAAATGGGAGGCATGTGGAGTTTGGAGATATCAAAAGCTTGATCCATGTCTAATTTATGTTCGAACTCTGAAGAAGTCTAATTTATGCCAAAGTGAATGGATTTGGGGTTTGTAGCTTGCTTGTGACAAAATTATCTGAACCATGAATATAAACTTCAGTAATTTGAGGCTTTTATCCAATCTGCTTGCGATGCTGTCAACCATGATTTAGCACACATTCTGAATCAAAATTCATTTGCTAATTTACCATTCTATACACTCTTGCTAAAATATTAACTTAGTATATTCTAATTTAAATAGAGTTGAATAAAAATGCAATGGCAGGACTTGATTCAGTCCAAGGAAACCGTGTAGCCCTCCGTCCGTCCTTTTTTCTAAATAAAACAATTCTGATCCGTCTCACTTACTTGAGTGCCGACAGTAGCCTTGTACCATGTCTCCTTGGAGTCGTGTAGAAATGAGATGACTCTTGCCTTGGACCACCTTTTAGTTGGCTATCATATGGCAGAAATCTTTCGGTCTGAAAAAGAATGACTAATGTGGGGCAGACATCCTTAAAAAGTAGAAATGGAGAAAGCTAGCAATTTGATTATTCCTCGATAATCTGTTACGTCAGCAATACAGTCTGTCTTCATCTTCTTGACAGGAAAATAAAACGCATCTCTAGACCTGCATTTTCGTATTTAGCATCTACTTGTGCTGGAAATTAATCATAGAATATATATGCAAAAACCGTGAGGTTTGCATTTTCTACTGGCCCACTTCTGCAAAAATACAAGAGTTTTTGCTCCACTTACATAATAAGATTTTCAGCGAAAAATGACAGAAATGGAAGACTTGTAGATCAATACCTATCATCCTTACTCTGTCGTCTTCGCCTCAAAATTTGACATATGGGCATGATTTCCAGCATAAAAGAGCAAGGAATTAGCTTGAACATCGTGAAAGCTATAAGCATTTGCCATGGTTACACTATTTACCTGCGGGAAAGAAAATCTGAAATTCATTATGTGCACATATAAGGTTTGCTCTGCAGGAGAAATGAAACCGGCGCAACAAGGCCGCTGTTAACTGAGGACCAGTAAAGGTGCGACGGTGCCATATCTCCAGCGAAGTAAACCTTCAAGATGCTCCCCACCATAACTTTGTCTGTAAGAACCATATGTATGCAGAGAGGACACGTTCATGTGGACTAATACTCATTGCTATACAGACTGGCACAATCATATGACACTTACTAAATATTATAGAACTACAGTATTAATAGCAATAAAGGTGAAAGCTTTTAAGTTTACGCCAACTTTTACGGTGTCTATAAACATGTGGCTGGGATTTGAAGCCATTGATGATGTCACCTAGGTGTGTCAGCTGTCAGCCACTTGTGCGTCAGCTGCTGCGTGCGTATTCCATCTCCATATAGAAGAACGGAGAGTATGCAACAATTCTGATCGTCCATTACATATAGAGTTCATATCAGTTTGGAAAATCTGCTTGTTCCTTGGAAACATGGATCAGGCTTCAGAGGGCAACCTGTAAATCCCATTTTGGAATGGCGCAAATGCATGTATCTGTCGCTTTAGTTCGTATCTAGTGGCGCGATATTGGAAGAAAACAATGCAGTCCCAAGTTCCAGGCGCTTTAGAAAAGCTGATTGGTTGCTTGTCTGTATTTTGAACAGATGCTTTCTTTTATATATATAATTTTTTTCTCATTCTGGCGTCCCACTAATCAAGTTTCGGCAGCTTTCATTGATTGCCAAAGACTTTTATCACATGATAATTGAACTGGTGGGATTAACATAAGCCAAGTTCAAAGAATTTTGAAGAACATATAGCTACTACGGTACTAGTACAGCTCATGGAACTGTTTCCAGGAAAAGCAAATGACCAATAGCTTCGGTTCAAATGCCAAATTGCAGTGTTAGATAACATCTAAGTTCAATGTGGCAGCGGAAAAGAGACGGAATCCTCTACCTAAACTAATTTTATAAATAACGTCGTTTTTATCACAAGTTGCTAGGGTAGTAGGGTAGGGAGGGTAAACTAATAATTAAGTCACATCCGTGACTTACTCACGAGTGTGACTATTTATTTCATACCTATGAGTAAGTTACGCGTGTGACTTATTTAAGTCACCCTTGAATAAATAATAATAATTAAATATATAATATAATATAATAAAACTTTTATTAATGAAAAATAAAAAATATATAAAAAATTATTCTGTAATTGTGTAATGAAAACACAACTCAAGCTGTCAATCCTTTTGCAAAATTAAAACCGTGAATCCCAACCAGTTTCAATAATCAAACTTGTCAGTATTTTTCAGTAAATAATTAGCTGCCAGTAAATAATTAGCTGCCAATGGCTTATCGCGATTTCATTCAACTGTATACATATAAGTATAATTGGTGTGACGTTGATAGCTTAAAATATTTTAACTGAAATAGATTTCTGCTCAACAAAAAAGAAAAGATTTACAAACCCCTCAGAACTTTTAACAGGTTCATTTATCAACTGAAAAAATTCTGTATGATGCTCTTGAATCATTCTTAAAGAAAATTTGTTATTAATTAAAATTTTAATATTTTATTATTAATTATATACACTTTATTATTAATTATATAAAAATATTATTATATGTTCCTCAAAGTATCACCTTGGCGTGAAGTGCTGAGGTTCGGCAAAAAGGGTAAG
>JAOQMM010000008.1:3573566-3586049 GCA_027563515.1 Erythroxylum platyclados | reverse complement strand
ATTAGATCAAACTTTAAAAAATAATGTTCACTTTTAATTTTTGTAAAAGTTTGTCTATTGTTAGATTCCTCCTTAATGGTAACCAGTGCTAATGTGACTAATCATGTGTCATGTGATATATGTATCATTAAATGTTATGAGCAAAATTAAATGTTGTAAAATTAAATATTAAAAATCCTAAATCACTTCTTCCGTTCCCTTGCATATGAACCCTAAACACTTTGAGCATATAGAGTGAAATCTTTATAAAGGTGTTAAGTCTTGTTAATTTGATTTTGATGGAATTGATTAGATATTATGCTTTAACAATGTGTACTATGAGTACATATTTTCTCGATTGTTATTTTATTTTAACCCTTAAATGTGAATTAGCTTTTGGATATTTCTAAATGACTTGAAAGGAGATGAGAGGTTGTTGTGAACACAATTAATATAATGAATTGATGTATGCTTGAGAATTAGCAAAAGTCCAATGTGGGGGAATTTGATAAGATCTTATTTTGACATATTATTTAATATTATCTCTTTTGTTTTGAATTTATTTTGGTGCTTAAATATTAAAATTAATGCTTGTTTTTTTTTAGGAGATAAAAAGTGAAGATTGCATTGGGATGCTATTGATGATAATCATGAATTTTAGATGAAGTGAAGAGATTGTTGTAATAGATAAGGGTGATCATTCGAAGAGTTGGAGTTTAGCTGGGAAACTTCTATCTATCCTTATCATGTAGGAATTTGAATTTGTTTTAGATAGACATCTTTAAAATTTAGAATTAGATTATGATTAGATCCGAAAACTCTATAACGGAAACATTCCTTACAACAGAAAGAGGTTCTCTCTTCTTATATTTTTCTCATTTCTGTCTTTCTTTTATTTTTGTTATTGGAGCAAAAGTCATGCGTGTCTAAACTCAATCGCTCTGATTCAAAAGGATTCGAAACTCTAGTTGTAACCTTGTGAAGTTTTGTGTTCTTACGTTTTATTCACATTTTAATTCAAGTATTTCTTGATTTGAGTTCTCATATTTCAAGAATAATTAATATTTGATTAATCTGACAAATTAATTTAATATTGATTATTCTATCATTTTTCATGAATTCAATGATTCGTAATTGTCATGAAAGATTGGTACAAGTAGCAAATAGGTTATTTATAAATTTCTATATTTAACTTATGATAAACAAGAAAACTAAGTTAAATAACGACAACTATCTCGATTATTTAATTTATGGTTAGTCTTTTTCACGAAGCTTATTGCTATCATTTATTTGATATGGAATGCTATCACAGTCAGTCAATAAATGGTAAGTTTTGGTTTGGATGCTGAATTTGAACCAATTAATTTAGGAAATTTTGAGACTTATTACGGCTATTCTAATATATTTCAGACTAACTGCTTGAATTATAACAAATATTCTTTTTAGACCAATAATCAATGTTGCAATTAGATGAGATATTTACCTTGAAACGGAGTTTGGTAATCTCGACTTTCTCATTTTTATTTTCAGTTGATTTAATTTGATTTCTTATTAATTTTAATTAATTCAAAAAACGCCTTTTAATTTTATTACTTGAAATTAAGAAACTAGTATTTAGTTCTCTAGGGATTCGACCTAATTTCACGACTACTACAAGAAATTTGAAAAATCAGAATTATTTTAGAGGCTTCAACAACCCGATCACCTCACCCAACTCCGCTACTATGTGGGCCACTCTACTCCGCCGCCACATGGGCTACTTAGCTCCATTCATTTATACAATTTGTTATTTCTAAGTTCCCCCAACAAAAAGTAGTTCCCTTCTGGCTTCTACACCTACTTTGCTATTTAGCTCCTAAGAAATCCTACTATTTTTCTTACAAATTTCCTATCTTTTCTATGGGAACCTAGAAATTTCATTTTTGTTCATGTGAAAATTGAATTAAGACTTCTATAATTATTTTAGTTGTTGCTTTTAATATTTCCTATTCTATTGGGTTTTGTGATTAATGTCATTTTTGAGTCTCAAAAAATGAAATCGAAACTCAATTAAATTTATTTTTTCTTTTCTTAATGAAGCATATTTGTGGGTAGAGGAGGCCTGAGGAAAACTAGTTTCTAACTTGAATAGCCAAACTACATGTGATGTTGCAAATGATGCTATAAGGAATGATTGGACAGTGAAGACATCTGATATTGCATGAACCAGACAAAGAATTGCATTGTCAGTATTAGAGCAAGCTGAAGGCAAACCTTACTTTGGATTTTTATTGAATAAATTCAATTTTATTATCCAGACAAAAAAACTTTTCAGAGCTGGCTAGGTGATTTAGGGTTTTAAATATTTATAATATTTAAAAAATTAGTTTAACATGTAATATTTATATCTCATCATGACAAAAAAAATAGCTAATATGACTAGCTGCAGTAGTATTCTTAAAGGAGGTCTAAAATTAGGATATTTTCGAAAAATAATGGAATGTTGAAGTATTTTAATATCACCTTTACAAATTCGAGTTAGTATTAAAAATTTGAGTAAAGTTTGATTTTTTTATTATTTGTTAATTATATATTTACAATTAAATAAGATAGAAAATTAATCCATTTTTTTATTATTTGTTAATACTCATTTTTATTTGTAAATATTAGTCATTATGCAGTTTTATATATCCACACATCAAGCACGTTGTTGGGAATGGGCATGGAACATCATTATGGTTTGATAATTGGTCTTGTTCTAGTCATCTAATACAGAGGCCAGAGTTGATTTAGTTGCAAAATAGAATTCCTCTTCACTCAAGAGTGGCGAGCATTATATCTAATAGGAATTGACACGATAACTTCAGAGGGTTTAACGCTTTGGAGAGATTTCTGCCAGCAATACAAACAAATCAGGGAGAAGATAGAATCGTTTGGACTCCCCAGATGTCAGGATCTTTTACCAACCATTCTTGTCGAGCATTACTAAATAGGCCCCTTCACAAGGTGAACTGGTATAAACTCATATGGAAGCAAACTATCAACCATAAAGCAACCATTATCGTGTGGCTTGTTGTTCTTGACCACTTAAAGACAAAAAAACGATGGCATGGCACTCACAACACAGTGTGTGTGTTATGTATGGAACAGGAGGAAACTCAGGATCACCTGTTTTTCAATTGTCGACACTCAAAAGCTGTGTGGGGAAGAGTACAATATATGCTGAATCTGGGAAACCACTCTTATGAATGGGAAGATACATTACAAAGATTTATAGCAATTTCCAACACTAGAGACCTGAATGTTGTACTGATGTTGGCTGGGATTAGGACAACTATTTATTCCATATGGAAGGAAAGGAATAAGCGACTTTATCAAAGTCAAGGGAAGAATAAGTACCTAGTTGCGGACAAAATCATTAACTGGATTCGAGATGCGATTATTGCCAAGAATATGGGCAACCAGATTACTACGGCAATGAAGCGATTATGGCATATTTGATTAGATGAAATTCATAGCCTTGTAAACAATCTCCTTAGCACGTTGTTTACAGTGATGGGTAGATAGTTTCTTCTTTTGTTTCTCAGAGTTACAGTGTATTAGTTTCTGCTATTGTCAATATATATATTTTTTAACTTTCAAGAAAAAAACTTGAATTTGATCTTGTTAAATGAGATAATTTAATGAATCCAGTTATATGGTTAAAAAATTAGTGATATGGTTGAAAGATAAAAAGTCAACATACCCACTGCATAAGGCTCCTTTTTTTGCTGGGGTTTGGAGAGAGTCATAATATACGCAGTTTTACTTTTGTATTTTTACAAAGAAACTATTTCTGTGACTTAAACCTATGATCTTATGGTCACAAATGAGCAACTTTACTAGTTATTCCAAGGCTCACCATCAAAAGTCAACATAACCAGTACATAAGGCTCCCCGCTTTGCGAGAGTATGAGAAAGGTCATAATGTGTACAACCTTTTCTTTGTATTTTTACAAAGAAGCTATTTTCTGTAACTTAAACTTATGAGGAGCAACTTTACCAGTTGGTAATTGTGTCTGTATTTGTATGTGTGCGAGCACGCGGGCACACGTGTAGGTGTGTACACATGTGTGTGTGTATTTGATATTTCTAGATTTTAGCCTGAGTGTGTGCATGTTTATGGTGTTTTGAGAAGAATGTGAGTAGTGTGGAAAAACTAATTTGTGGGCTTTGATAAGTATTTCTTTTACAAATGTCATGTGACAATGTTGCCCTTGAATTTATACACAAAAATATGAATATACAAAATAAGATGAGACTTTTACTGCATAATTTTGAATATTTCCAGATTCCAAAGTCCCGTTATTGTTGTTGTAAATAATTAATAATAAGTCAAGTAAGAGATTGGAATAAAATGGAGGCTCACATAGCAATGATCCACATTTAGTTTGATTACCAGTCAATAACATAAAAAGTTAACCAAACCATGAAAGAGGTGGTACCCTCTCCACTCCAGGCATGGATCCTCCTATGTTGGTACTTGTTAACATCCAAAAAGGTTGAATCTTTTGTTGCCCTTTTACCGTATATGTTCATTTCTTTATAAATTCTAACATTGACACGCCATTAAAGGCACATAGACGAAGCTGTAAAGAAGAATCTCCTCAACTTTCCCTACTTTATATACGTACGTATCCCAACCACACGGCTTCACTCTTTTGGTTGCTTTGTATTAATTGTTTCTAGAGAGAATGACCCCATAAGTTTATTACAGGGAAAGACTAGACCAATCTACATTCATATTCTCTGCAACACCAATTATTATTTGATCAAGATCCGTTCCTCTCGCTCTCTCTCTCTCTCTCTCTTTCTCGTCCTAATCCATAGCCCTTGAACAGAAAAATGCAGTCCATGCTCAACCTTCCTGGAACCTACGGCCTACCTCTTTCTGTTTCTGGGATCACCCTCCATCTCGAGATCTCCAAAGAGTATGTCTCTCCCTGTCCTCCCCTCTTCTCTCTCTCTCTGTCTCTCCCTCTCTCTTTCTTATTTGTGCCGGTTTGCAGATTGGCAGATCTTGATCGGAGAAGGGAAGCTATAAAGAAGCGAAGATCAAAGGTTGGAGAGATTTTGCATGGAAATACAGATGTGGGTATTCAGCGAAACGTTGAAAGTAGGCTTGGACACGCCGAAGCAGGCCAAGTTGATGAAGATCTGGCAAGCGTTCTGCAGGAATTATCTTCCAAGGGTTGTGCAGCAAAAGCTGCATAAGTTGCTATAATTAACTTACTCATGATCTAGAGTATTTAACCTTTCTTCTCTGTTCCTAGTAGTAGGATCTGTAGTTATATTTTTATGTTAAATTTGATCGATCTCTTTTGGACGGATCTTCCTATTTGTTCGCCTTTGATTTTTGTTTTCAGTCTGGTGCTTCTCATTTGTTGTTTTTCTATCTGATTTATTGTATTTACAGTGTGCAGTCTGAACATGTACAGTAATAAAGTCATCATGTGGACAATATACCTTTTCTTCTTTCTTACATCATATGTTTGGAGACATGGGAAATTGAATATTAATTATTAAATAACTTAAATTTTAAGTTTGGAGAGTGAATTCAGCATTGCTGTGTACATCAAGTTCTTTCCAAAAGATGCAATCTTCACTTTTGTTATTTATGGAATTGATTTATTTTCAAGTATCACAGTTCCTTCTAGCTTTACTTATAATATAATAATTTCATAGTATCATAGTGTCTAAGTCTTTATATTTTCATTAATTACTAGGGATTTATATAAAATAGTTCATATTCGATGATATAAAAATGTATATTAATATATAAAACTTTTTATATACAAATAAAAAGATATAATACTAGTTTAAGTATTAAAACTATTATAAAGCATACAAATCTTAAGTACTTCACCAATAATTGAACTTAATTAATTATATTTTTGAAATTTTCCTTGCAAAAATATAAGTAACAAGTGTAAATTTTATTTCAAGAATTAAGGAAGGAAAAAATCATTTTAAATAGCATGTATTAAATTTTAAATGCATAAATGAGAAAACTTAAAAAAACAAACTTAGATTATCTCATACTTAAGTTCTACAATGAATTGAAAAATAAGTAGAGATTATTATAAAATAACATCTCTTCAGTCTTAATGGATCATGATTAGACTGTTTTGATTACAATGAACACGACTGGGAACTTGGCCGAATATGCTAAACGAGCTTTAGTAATGAACTTTAGAATAAAACTTGGAATCAAAATGTTTTTTTACCACGTGTAGTGTCAACAAAATCCTTATTATAGATATTTCTCCAAAAAAAAAAAATGGTTGCTATCGATAATCTAAAAAGGAGAAATAAATTCGCCATAATATTATATATATATATATAAAATAATAAAAATAAAAATGTGAATAAAATTTACTAGAATTTAATATATAATAGATTTTGGTGAAAATAAATTCAATTTTAAAAACTCATATTAAATTAGTTAATGTTAAATTTTAAGGATAATAAATTTCTAATTACAAATCAAAATTAATTATAAATATCAAAGATTGTTAATTATTAGTAAACTTTAATCATTTGAATTATGTGCATATGAAATATATAATAATTCTAAAATTGTGCATCTATTATTTATAATATATTAAAGTAAATTGTCATGTAAAATTAAAATACAACATACCAAAACATTCTTAATTCTTAATATACTAATATCTAAATCATGCATGTATGACACATTTAGTTACAAGTTAACGTATGGTATAAATATTAAAGTATTATATAAAAATATCTTTAATATGTAATTATAAGAAATTTATTATATTCAATAAAGATATGTATTTATGGTAAAGTTATTATAATTATTTTCATACATATATATTATGACAGATGAATTTGATTTTAAACTTGCACAATATTCAATGTTTATTATAAAAATTAAAACATAATATAAAATAAAAATAAAAATTGAGCATCTATTTATAAAAATCCAATTAATTATATTAATTTTATTTATTTTAAAAATAGAGTGCATTGAATTTTTTTAATTAGGTCTTTTAACTTTACAACATAGGATTTTTTTGAATTATAGATTAAAATTAATAATTATAGATGTAATTTTTAGTAGTTATTTGATTTTTTTACATGTATAAATATTATTTGCACTTATGCAATTAGAGAAAGTATGAATTTTTAGTTTTCAAGTAAAAGAATAAACATTTTGGAGTATGTTATTTATAGCGTATATAGTATTAGTTAAAAATTATTGATTTTATATGTTTATATTTTAGTGCTTCAATGTTGTTAAAATAATTATTATTAATTAGAATTTCATAAAATTTTAAAATAAAATTAAGAAAAATCGACAAGTCCAATTATAGCTCTAAACAATGCATTAATAAGTATTTATTTTGTTAATGATTAAAAATTTGAATATGTGATCCTAATTTTTTTTTGAATGAATCAAAATTTTAATTTGATTTACTTTAATAATTTTTATTATTAAAAATCGATCGAATTTAATTTTTGTAAAGTAACTAGTCAATTAATTAATTAATTTTATTTAACTATTTAATTTTAAATTAGATTTCAATTTTTTATAAATAAAGATAGTCTTTTTTTAATCTTACATTAATTTTGACTGTATACTAATTTTATAATTTTCTAATAACAATTCAACCTTTAAATTTTAAAATTTTTATTTTACTTTTAAAATTTTTTATTTAATTTTTAAAATATTAAATTTGCTATATACTAGGACAATTGAGATGTGCAATGTTCATGTAATGCCAATGGCTATTAGCCTAATCTGTTAGGGTAGAGTCCAAAATGTCTAAATCACCCGAAGCACGAAAGGACAACACTAGTATAAATGTTACTGGTCGGAATTTAAATCAGTAATTGATGGAATTGGACCACCAGGAGCCTTCTCTATAATGAATTCCAAGTTTCCAACTCTAAGCTTGGGACCATATCTCTAATTTGTTACACGCAATTCACGAGTTCGGGGACATATGGATCTTCAGTTACAAAATGGCTTTGCTTCAGTCACACAGATCTATTCGTGTAAAAGTCGGCTAAAATTATATTTCGTAATTAACCGTTTACAATATATTAGAGAACAAATTTTAACATTATTTGTGTAAAAATTAGCTAAATTTATATTTTAAATTTTTACGTTTACAACAAAGTACAAAACAGACTATAATATTTAAAAGTATTCAAATTTAACGCAACGTTTTCAAAATATTCAAAAGAGACTCTAAATTGATAAATAATTAAACATTCAAAATAAACTTTAAGTAGATAGAAAATTTAACAGGATTAATTTCCTATTAGTTTTTTTTTGAAAAATTAAAGGAATTTTTACTATAGTTAAAACTAGATCTACATGACAAAGAGTTCAAAGCCTTAAGCCTACTATTATATTACAATATGATCAAAAAAACTCTCTAAGAAAGGTAATATATCTGCATGGAAGATAGACAACAAACAAAACTACTAAAGACACCACTTATACGTAACGGTGCTTTGTTAACTTCTTATTAGTTAAATATATCGTTAATACCAATATAACATTATTTATTTTTTAATAAAATGAGTCCATTATTATATAATAATTGAGATCTATCGTTTGAAATATATAACATTAGATCTCACTCTCACGTAACAAGTGACACATACTATTTGAAATATTTCTAAAAAGTTATTTATGTAACTATAAGATCTATTTTTATTTAATTGCAAAATTTAAAATGAAGTTATTTTGTGTTATGTGTAATATGACGTAGAAAAAAAAAATTTAGAGTTTACTGTTAAAATTTTTAGTCAAAATTGTTGTGAATGTTATAAAATTAAAATTAATAAATTATAGAAGTTATTAATAATTTTTAAATGGGCTTTTTTGAATGATTCCTTATATGCTCTGATGATGGATTTTAAATGGGCTTGAGACTGGTTAGAACCCGAAGTACTAAAGGTAGGCATCTCCCCAAGTAGTTCATGTTCAACGGAAACCTCGCTTCGCTTGTGTCTTAGAAGAATAAATCTGTTTATCTTTTATTCTCTGCAACAAAACGCGCCGGTTAGTCCTCAACGTCTCCGTCTGAGCTCTGTTTTCCTTCCTCAAGTTAATCTTTTACTTGTCTGCTTCAATTCAACGAAACTGAAATCTTTTGTTGTTTTGTTAAAAAGTTCAACGCTTTACTGTATTGAAGCACTTCCGTTGTTTCTGGGAGGAAGTTTCAGCCTTTCAATCCTGGAAAGCAGTTCAGTTTTTGCATGATTGTGTTCAATTATATTCTGGTCGCTGCTGATTCTTTCTGAGTTAGTGTGTTAAATGATACGCACTCGTAGAGGTTGCTTGGGACCTTTATACTTGAATCCCGTTTCTCTCCATCAGTTTTGCTTTACGCACCCAATTGATCAGTGTTTTGGGGTTCACTGCAAAAGCTCCCCTGTTTCTGGATTGCGCTCTTTGAATTTTCAGTCCCGGTACTCTGTTATTTCTTGTCAATTGAAACCTATAACGTATGCTACGAAGTATGTAGAAGTTTTGGCTCGGAACCAAATCGTTTCTGGTTCGGAAATTCATTCTAATGTATATTTATGGGGATGTTTTGGGCCTTTATTTTGTTCATTTTACTCAACTTCAAGATCATATAGAAGAAGAGAGAGTAAAAGAAGAAAGGCAGCCAGCAAGCCTGTTCTTGATGAAGCTAAATTCCAACAGGCAGTTTCTCAACTTCCCCCAAGATTTTGTAATGATGAATTGCATAATGTCTTAGTGCTTGAAGAAGATCCTCTCGTTTGTTGGGAATTGTTTAATTGGGCATCACAACAGCCTAGATTTAGGCACGATGCATCCACTTATCATATCACGATCAAGAAGCTTGGTCTTGCCAAAATGTACGAAGAAATGGACATTGTGGTCAACCAAGTGCTTGCTGTCCCTCACATTGGTAATGAGGCGTTGTACAATACAATTATTTATTTTTTCACTGAAGCTAGGAAGCTAACTAGAGCTGTGAACATATTTAAGCATATGAGGAACGGCGGGAACTTGGAATGCAGGCCATCAGTTAGAACCTATAATATTCTTTTCACGGCAATGTTGAGTAGGGGAAATAACTCCTATATAAATCATATGTACATGGAGACAATTAGATGCCTGTTTAAACAAATGGTTAATGATGGGATTGAGCCTGATATCTTTGCATTAAATTCTATGATAAAAGGATATGTTCTTTCACTTCATGTCAATGATGCGTTGAGAATATTCCATCAGATGGGTGTGGTCTATAATTGTTTGCCCAATTCATTTTCCTATGATTATCTTATCCATGGATTGTGTGCTCAAGGACGAACAAATAATGCTAAGGAGCTATGCGAGGAGATGAAGAGAAAAGGGTTTGTTCCTAGCAGTAAATCATACAATTCCCTGGTAAATGCTTTGGCTCTCAATGGGGAAGTTGAGGAAGCAGTAACTCGTTTATGGGAGATGTTTGAGAAGCATAAGTCTGCTGATTCCATTACATATAAGACAGTCTTGGATGAGTTATGCAGAAAGGGAAAGGATAAGGAGGCTATGAGGTTATTGAAGGAGTGGGAAGAAAAATACCTTGTAGACAAACCTGCGTACATGAATCTTCTACGTGTACTGGACGATGACTTAGAAGCTTCCAATGGCAGAATTTAATTCAATTGGGCTCAGGTGTAAGTCCATTTATCACCCAAATTCTAACCCATTTGTCACCTAATTGTTCCACCATTTGTCACTCATAATTCATGTCACTTGTCACTCAAACACTAATGCCACGTGTCACTCTCTCATTGGCCTATTCAACCTACATTTTCATGAAACAATTTTCCCTTGCCATGCAACATTTTTCCTAGACTAAATGCATATATCACTTCATAAATTCCTCAAGTATAACAAGAAACCCCAAATTTCAAATTGCAATTCATCAAATCAAATTTCAAGATATAAATATTTCACAATTCACTTCATAATCATATACAATCTTTTATACCTGGAATAAATCAATTGAGTGCATGTACCATCTTAGCAATGTTTCTAAATCATAGTTCATGTGTGTATGTTAATATGATGCATGTAAATGAATAATCTTTCATGAATTTCTCATGTAATATGTCTCATATGACTTCTTATAGTAATTTAATCTCATAAGTGTGGTAACGGGTTATTACAATTCTCCCCCCTTAAGAAATTTTGTTCTCGAAATTCTTACCTGATTGGCTAAATAGGTGGAGGTACTATTTCCTCATATTCTCCTCAGTCTCCTATGTGGCTTTTTCATTCCAATGATTCCTCTAGAGGACTTTGACCAATGGGATCACTCGACTCCTCAATTACTTAGTCTAATTATCTTCACTGGTTCTTTGACATAGCTCAAGTTAGTTACAACCTCAACTTCCTAAGCCGATAATTTATGTGTAGGATCTAATTGATATCTCCTGAGCATACTAACGTGAAATACATTGTGGATTTGTGACATTTTAGCTGGTAATGCTAACCTGTATGCCAGTAGTCCAACTCTCTCAGTAATCTCATATGGACCAATGTACCTAGGGCTCAACTTATCCTTTTTACCGAACTTTAGCACTCCTCGCCAAGGTGACACTCTCAGAATCACTTTGTCTCCCACTTGGTACTCCATATCTCTACGGTGTTGATCCACATAACTCTTCTGTCTATCTTGTGCCGCCTTAATTCTACTATGGATCAATTTCACCTTATTCACAGTATTTTGAATCAACTCTGGGCCTTTAACTATCTTTAAGCCTTCTTCATCCCAGTACAAAGGCGAACGACACTTGCTACCATATAATGCTTCATATGGAGCCATACTAATACTATTGTGGTAATGATTGTTGTAGGCAAATTCAATCAGAGCTACATATTGATCTCACGCTCCTTGGAACTCCAAAACACAAGCTCTGAGCATATCCTCAACGGTCTTAATAGTCCTCTCACTCTATCTGTCCCTCTGAGGATGAAATGTCGTACTGAAATTCAACTTTGTGCCCAATGCTGCCTGTAAACTACCCCAAAATCTATAAGTGAATCTGGGATCCCCGTTTGATACAATAGATGTTGGCACTACATGCAACCTTACTACTTGATTTACATATCTCCTGGCTAGCTGGTCTAAGGTATTGTTCTCCCTCATGGGTAGGAAATGTGCCGACTTTGTCAATCTATCAATAATAACCCATATGGAATCATATTACCTCGGAGTCTTAGGTAATCCCATAATGAAATCCATGGTAATCCTCTCCCATTTCCACTCTGGGATAGGCAATGATTGCTGACAAGTCAAACATTTAGCAACATATTCTGCCACTTGTTGCTTCATCCCAAGCCACCAGAAGTGTTGTTTCAGTGTATTATACATCTTGGTAGTACCCGGATGCATAGCATAAGCTACCATATGTCCTTCTTCTAGAATCTCGTTTCTCAAATCATCTACATCAGGTACACATAATCTCTGCTTCAGCTACAGT
>JAOQMM010000008.1:3542953-3559090 GCA_027563515.1 Erythroxylum platyclados | reverse complement strand
CAGGTGCCATCTCCTGCTCCGCCTCCAGATCACCCTCTTCATCTCTGCCTTCTCCTATAATAGCCAAGAAGTCCTCAGCCTTCACTGCACTTCCAGCTGATCCTATCAGTGCATGATTCTCAGGACTTCGTTTCGCATACTGTTCCAGAAAAGGCTCAGCTTCAGAAAGGTAAATCGAGGATGATAATTGTTTCTTTCCATATTTCCTTCGTACGTAAACTGCCCTGAATATTAAATGGGGAAAATGATGTCGTCAGTTGGGAAAAAAAATAAAAAAAAGACCATGAATGTAAACTTAAAAAGAAAAAAGAAGAACGGAAGTAGAAGAATTTAACAGCACCATTCATCCAGCATCTTGCTTAGTTCTCTCTGCTTTACAGCTGATGTGTTCCATATTTTCATTTGCCTAGAATATCAAAATTCAAAATAAGGAAAGAACTTTTCAGCAAACAAGATTAGATTGATTTTTACACAAGATTATCTGAGAATCAAACTATTATGGCACCAAGATATGGATTGATAGTCATAGTTTGCTCTGAGAAAACATTTTCATCTGGAAGAGAAAAGCATTAGTTAGCCAATTATGATATTAGCAAGTAGATACATTAAGCATTATAGAGCAGGCTGAGGGAAAGTCGAGGTTGTTGTGAAAGTTTTATTCATTAGATATATATATAAAAATCAGGCTTGGTCTTTATAGTTAGAGAATCTTCATAGTGGCCTATCAGAATGTAAGAAATTTCTGATATTTTGAAGGAATAAATTTCACACGACAAAATGATAGCCTTCCATGAACAAAAGAAACCACCATTTTGATCTATGTTAAAGTGTCCAGGAAGTCACTAAAAAAGATCATAGATCCTAGTGAGTTCATTTCAGTCGCATATTAAAATACATGAAAACGCACTAAATATTCTTAATTTCCCATTTCATGGTCTATGGAAAAAATGTACTAAATAATCTTTACGCCTGAGGTTCAGAATTTAGCTGCCATGGCATCCTCAAGTTAACAAAGAAGATAAACAGTGGGTAGAAGAAGTTCCCCATATCTAACAGGATTTCCTGAAAGATATTAAGAATGTCGTTGTTTCTATTTAATCTTTCTATTATTGGTGCATTCTGTAGTTTGAATAACTTTTCTTTCATAAACCAAACAATGGGGAAGAAAAGCAAAAATAGAAAAAGTATGTCCCTCTCACAAATATATTACCTCAAGTAATAGGCTTTGTAAGCAGAGGGGCCGTCCTTAAAAAGAATTGACAGGCCATTCCGAATCAAAAAGGTTCTAATCTGTATGAAAACACTAACAGAATGAGTAAAACAGCTTACAAATCACTTCATCAATACAATAGAATAACATAAATATTAAATAGAGTTCGTTTCACACGTTAGTAGCTATTACAATTCGATACTACTAAAAGAGAGAGAGATTAAAAAGAGAGATTGAGAAAAGAAGGCTTAAGCTTGATATACATACATGCATTAACAAGGGTTGCTCATTACAGTCATAACCTTATTAATAAATAAAATTCTAAGGCTCCGACTAATGGAAAATAGTGTTGGCAAATGAAAAATTATCAGTTGCTGTAATTTATCAGTCGATTTTACCAAAGATTACAAAATGTTTTCTCTAACCAATAATAGCTAGCAGATATCAACTATTAGCTAAAAGTCGACAACGGATTGTAACATCACAATTAGAAACCATTGATTATTGACCAGTATTCAACCCTTTCTTCCATAAAAACTTAAAAATAACAAAGAATCCTTCGCATTTCATCCCATCCATTGATTGGCATTATATATATGATGAAATTTTCCATTAACCTGGGTTGATAAATGGCATTATCATTAAATCAATCTAAAAGAAACTGTGTCAACAAAGCATTGAGTCCAAAAGCTTGACTATTAATTGAGGGCTATAAAGGAAACATAATAGAGTTTTATGTGATTAAAGGGAAAACACAACTGGATCAAGAAAATATTTAACACAAGCTTAAATGGTAGAGGAAAAACAAGGTTCATATGAGTTGCAAATTCCCTCAGTATTTAAGGAAATAGTCACTTACTGGAAAGGACATTCAATAAATAATCATCCATTAGATTTCTAACCTCCAAGGAGACCATATGTACTTTTAAATCAAAACCATATAAATCAATTGATTCCACATACCTTGTAAGTTAGAAATTTCAGCTTGATCATCAAGTTTGCATCATCATCAGCTAAACCCTCCTTAGCTGTTATGTCACTATCATCCTTAACAGTTCTCACTACAGAATTGTGGTTTCTTGCAATTTCAGTAGCACTATGCTTGTTAGCCTTGAATAAATTAATATCCACAAAGAAGCCTGGAGAAGGAAAAAAAGTGTGCAACACAGATATAATTATACATCCCATAAAATAAAAACACCTCCAGCAATCACCTCCATCAGCTTGCCAACTCCACAATGTCAACATATAACAACTGGGTAGGAAGATATTCCACTTCATACACAACTAAAAACATCAGGACAAATTGTTTCAAATTTCAATTGCAGAAACAAATAAATCCGCTTTTGTGCTATTTTGGGGTCATTAAACAAAAAGAAATATTTTTTTGTGATAGACATGCGCACATTATTGACCAAAAACAAAAACTAAACAAAAGAGTAGAAATCAGTTGGTAAAAACTCTCAATTTAAAGATTTTTCATACAATTCGAAGCATCGTTCCATCAAAGGGAATCCAGATGAATACTAGATTTGCATTATTCTTCCTATGCTATGGAGGAGCTCATTTCTACAACATAAAAAAGTTGTATCAACCATCAAAAGAAATCATAGGAGTTTAAATTCTTTGAGCAAGAAACTGAAAGACATTGTATCCACCATCAAAAGAAATCATAGGAGTTTAAATTCTTTGAGTAAGACACTGAAAGACAATGTAACAAACCACCATAAGGGCAAAAGGTCAAGTTATTCACCTCGATATAATGGCCAAAGTCCTGGCTTATGCCTGCAACATTTAAATTTGTCTAATAAGTTATCCAAAAAGCAATGATTAAAAAACAGACTGTATGTTGAAAACATACCTCATCTCTTTCTGATATCGCCTGAAACCTGAGTCACTATGAACGTGAATGACCATTTTATAGAAGAGATTTTCACTAGATACGGAATCAATTTTATGGAAGTTGTGATAGCATTTAAAGGCAGCTGGGAAGCGTCTTTCTTTCATCAACCGAATCATTTCCTGTTTTAATAAAACACTGTTACATAAAAAGTAAAGCAATTTCAAAGAGGAAAAGAAAATTTTTTGAGATATTTCCATAAGTAGATCCATACAAAAGATTATCTAGATGATATCAAGAACATTGATTCTTGTTTCCAGAAAGTTCGAAACAAACAATTTTCTCAACATAAGGCACATGTCCCAGAAAAGTTGGCATGGAACAGTCAGACCTGCAATTTTGTGGTTGAAAAATCAGCAGGGTGAGCTTGTAAGAATTTTGAAACAACTGATCTGTCAGCATTCCTTGAATGAGCATCAAAAGAATCAATCCCAAACCAGTCTGCATAGTCTGGGCAAAATGAAGGACCAACACCTTGAAGGAGCGCTCTTATTTGCTGTATTTCACAGAGTAGGGAAAATGCAAGTATAAAATTTCCATACACATCTCTTCTTAAGTAAGCTAAGCTTGATGTCATCACAAAGGTAATTCCAACTTACCTGTTTTTCATCTGACCTGTTTGCAGCACAAATTTCCCTTAGACTTGGTCCTAAGTCAAGACCAACTGAAATACAACAGAACGTTAAATGTCATCGCCAAAGATCAAATAAAAATCAAAATAAGTTCATTATGCATATATGTGCAGGATGGCAAGAAAAGTGAAGCAGGAAGGCATCCAAGTTATAAGGGATCCAACATAACTGTAAATCAGAGTGTTACAATACGCAGCCAATTTACAGGTTGCACCTAAATCCTTTAATTAGCTAGGCTCATCAAATATTAACATTATAGACAACTTTAATAAATAGAAAGATCATCCTCAACTTTAGACACCAGACCGGAAAAACCAATTGATATTGTGATGTGTAAATAGCAGCTTCACCAAGATAGCATCCCAAGCTATGATCATGCATCTTAATATTGTGCAACTTATTAATTCCAATAGTCTATAGCAACAATATCAGCAAGTAGAACTTCTAAATTATGTTATTTCGCATCCTCATATGAGCATACAAATAGACACATAGATTGAAGCAGGATTTAAAAGACCAAACTGGCAAGCAAAGACAAATAAAGCAGAATTTGATACCACCTTCAATTGGTGGTGGACGATGATCTTGCAGGACCTCTTCCATGTGCTTTGAACTCTCATGACTCACAATACGAGCCACAAGACCCTCTAGTATCTCACCCTGCACCGCTTTGTGGTCTTTTGAACCTGCATATCCATAAGAAGTATAGTCATGAATCCTGAACAGACCAGAAAGTCTACTAGAAAATACTAAACCTAGAAGTTATGAATGCAAAAAATGACATTAGAAAATTGAGATCATGCTGGATAAAGTACAAGCCAGGATTGAAATGAGTCAGCCGCCTTATGGTGTAGGGATTCTTTCTTAGGTTGAAATTACCATATGATACTAAACATATTGTGCCAATACCATCAAGAAAAGTCATTTAAGAGTTTGAACCACCTGGTACAGGTATGTCAGCAATTTCATCAAGAGCCCTACATACAGGACTTGCAGTTCCTTCCTCACATAGTGCATCATATGCAGCAAAAAAGGATGTCACCGATTTCCTTCATTGACAACTTTGCATAGTTAGTCCAACCAACTTAAAACCAAAACTATTGGTAGCAATCAAGGGTATGAAAAAAATTTCAAAGAAAAGGCAAGCTCTCTAGGTTGGGAAAACACTAATGGAGAAGAAAAACCTCCTCCACAGCAGAATGCAACAGCAATTATCAATAGAAAGTAAGTATAGAAAGGGATATATTTGGCCATCAGCCTTCATAAACTGAAAGGAAGCAAGTAGCAAGTTCTTTTCGGTGAAATTAAATGAGAGAATCTCTATCCTTAGAAGTTGCAAAGCACAGATTACTTGGTCCCGAAATGCTTTTCGCTCAGATCCTGAATTCCAAATAAAGTTTCCTAATGAAACATTACAACATGTAAAGCTGAAGAAATTTGCCATCTCACCTCTCCCTCCCTCCACCTACCTTTGTCTTAGAAAAGCACTTGCTTGCAAAATGTATACATACTCTCATTTATTTGAAAGGCAAACAACTGACACAATGACTTTTACTAACAAAGAAAAGAGATTCCAGAACATTACCTTGTTGAGAATAACCAAACATGATTGGTAGGGAGGCGCCATCTCCGACAAAAGGCAATCAGCTCAGGAGTCGAATAGAACGTTGGCTTTCCATCACCTAACTCTGTAACTGCCGTCACCACCACTGCAAAAGAAAAGACAAAGCATCAGCATTGAACAAGCCCCAGAAAGTGGATAACCACAATGATAGCTTTTGGATAATTGGAATAACAAAAACTTAGCCCATCTTTGAGCAAATGAAAGGATTAAAGCAACCTAGGATCTGCTATAGTATTGGGAGTCCTTATAATTTGATAAGTCCAACTTCTAAGTTTATCACTGATAAAACCTTAATCTCCATGAGTTCAAGTGAATAACAAATACTAGTAGTAAATATAAATGTGAATTAGAATGTCACGCTAAGGACTCCACATTCTTGCATTACAGAGTACTTAGAAATAAAGCTATTTTTCCAATCAGCAAACCACATGTATTGCTAAGATTAAACTTGTAACAAAGGAGGTCGTGTTGAAAAAACCCAATGCCAAAGAAGTCCTATGTCATAAACAAACTTCCTAAAGATGTTTCTTGCTAAAAATTTAATAATGAAAGAATATTTGTTTCAGAAACTACTGTGATTCAACCAAGACACTCATACAATCTTTGTTTCAGAAACTACTATGATTCAACCAAGACACTCATACATGCCAATTTGATCCTAAAAAGTGAAATCCATATGACCATGATCAATTATCTGGAATACAAATGATTCATTTATTGGAGGAAGGCCTGACTGAAAGACCAAACTGCCATCAAACTAAACACTCTATAATGCCTTAGAAACCTTCCACTAGCCCATAGGTAGAATGTCTCAGACTAAAACAAAGTGATGCTTAAATACTGAAGTTCACTAACATTTATGAGGAAAAATAAAGAGAAGGGGAAGGAACGACTACCATAATCATCTAGAGGGCGCTGGCCATGGTCTCCTAGAACAGCTGTTACCAATTCCATTGAAATGCATATATGGTTTTTCTGGAAATCAATAAACATATAACTTACTTTTCCAGAAAATACAAAGAGATTTGTGATAAGCGGGACCAGGATTTGAAACATAGTATGACAAAAAAAAGAAAAAAGTCACAAAAACAGGCCCAGGATTTGAAACATAGTATGAGAAAATAAAGAAAACAGTCACAAAAACAGGATCTGGATTGTGATGTTAAGCATTGTATAACAGCATCCTACATAAAGTTATGTATATAAACACAACTTGAATAGGAAATGATTGAGGATGCAAGGCTACACAAGAATTGATCATCATTGAAAGGGCTTTTGATAATGCATATTTGTAATTCCATCCATTATAAGAATCTATACCAATATTACCTCAAGAAAATCATTGAATTCCACTTGCTTTTTTTCAGCTGCAGTTCCCCATGCCTCACGAAATGTTCGTCCAAGAACAAAGACACCGACAGCTGTATACCTATGATAAAAGAAAACTACATGTTAAGCCACTCTTAAATTTATCACTAGAACTTAATAAGAAAGCACAAGGGAGCAAGGGTAACAAATATATCGTGCCTAGAAACTATGGAAACACATACGAAAAAAATTACACACAAAAGAAATAGGAAAATGGTTAAACTTCTGCAGACCAATAAAAGAACAAAGAGAAAGAAGATAAAGATAAGATATGATCTACGTACACATTTCCAAAGCTATTTTTGGCATATGCTCCACCTTTAGGACCAGCGTACATAAAAAGAGACCCCGAATGTTTAAGAGTAACCTTTGTTTATATGTCATTGCCAAAAGAACAAACAAGTCATCCACGTCACAAACAGATTGTCAGTGCAGCGAAGGAAAATATAAAATCAGGAGAAAATGACTTCTGCATTAAAATCTCTAAGCTGTAAAATAATGACGGACTCATAAAAAGCAAGCAGGTAACAGCAGTTCTAACATGTCTGTATACAACACGATCGTCACAACTTCAATATGTGTATTTGTCCGTCATGATTGTATAAAAAGTTTTGTACAAATATACAGCTTATAGAGGCTTCCTTAACCTAAATGAGGTTATTAAAGGTCACTGGATTGAAAAGCAAAATACAACAGCTTTCGCGATATCCTTACCATGAAACATTTCTGCTATTTCAACATGTCTGTTATTGTCTGGTTGTAGCAACAACATGTTACTTGGTGAATCTGCATCCAGTAAATCTGGTTCATCTTCCATCTCATCGTCCATTGATTGTGCATCTATTTCCATCTGACAATTCGCATTCGACTGGGAGGTGTGTTTAACCGTCGTCAAGATATCTGATTGCTCCCCATTAGCTTGTGTCATATTGTCTACCGTCAAGGGACTAACAACACCAAAAGGTTGAATATCATCCATCCTATTTGAACTATTTTTAACAGGTATACTACTAGGCTCACTTAGCTTATCATCTCCCTTAATTTGTTGCACATTCAGATTATCAAGAATCTACCAATTGTCAGATGACTTTCATTCACCTCTATAGAACTTCCAACTGCATTAAGTCTGTCCCCTTTCAAAATCTCAGAAGTTGATGTTCCCATAAGTTCGTCATGACTCCCTGTTTTGAAATATCAAGAAATAAAAATTTGTTAAATTTTTGTTTTGCATCAAATTTTAATATATTTTAATTAATTATATTTAATTGCTAAAAACAGAAAAATATAATTAATTAATTATATTGTGATTAAGTATATTTTGATTAATTATATTAAATTAATTAATTGCATTTTAATTAATTATATTTAATTAAAAGAGAAAAAAGAAGTATGTCACCGGCGAACCTGCTGGCTCCAGACCCAAAAATGAAACTCATTTATCTCATATATTGGGGTATGGACAATTCCTGAAAATCAGATATGTCTTATAATCATAATATAAAACCAACAACATGTATTCATTCCATGCTTATTGGTTCATTCTCAAACTCATCAACTAAGCGCTTCCTTAATCTTCTTATCCTTTCATATGCTTGCAATTATTTAGTTGTTTATTATATTTAAAATCGTGATATAATAATAATAATTATTATTTCTTTGTTCATTTGTTAAAAGACAAATAAGATAGAAATCTCATAAGGCTCGTATTAGAATCTTTTGTGTATTAAAATGTTCACGTCCATCCATTCACTCATTTATTTCACTTTCATCATAAAAGAAGAAACTTTCATACAAGAGAGAGTATGTATACAGATAACAGACTTCATTGCTAATTTGGAACCATCTTAATCACTACATTAGTATAACCTACGGTAATTAAATTTACAACAAATTATGTAATTACCAAAAAAAACTTAAATTTTACTTATTTTGTAATTATAATCCGAATTTAAAAAATGACAATTAAATGCTCAAACTTTCAATTTTTCAATTTTAACCTGACGTTAATATTTCTGTTAATGTCGTTGAGGTGACTTGTCACATAAGACAAAAACGCTAAATACTTATACATTATTTTGGGATTGAAATATCTAAATCAAACTTACTGCCTAAATCGCTGGAATTTAAAACCCTAAATCAGTTCGTTCTTGCACATAAAGAAAGAGGGCCTAGAGTGACAAATTGGGATTTCATTCAGATTATTAGAAACTGTGTCGTTGTCGTCTCACACTGGCATGACAGAGTTTGGTTTGAGATTTCAATCCCAAAATGAGATTGTTTAGTTAAACTTAATTAAGTTTGACGTGTATAAGTGTTTAAGATTTTTGTCTTATGTCACAAGTCACGTCAGCAACGTTAACGGAAAGATTAACGTCGGATATAATTTAAAAAAATTAAAAATTTAAGTATTTAGTTGTCACTTTTTAAATTCGGTCTATAATTTCAAAATTGAGTAAAGTTTTTTTTCCAATTAACCCTAATATAAATGATACAAAATAAAGAAATACAAATTGCTAGAAAATGAGTTTGGATTGGATGTGAGTTAAATCATTTTGGAAGTGTTTGCTCTCTTAGACAAATCCTCCTTCTAATGATCTGATGATTGTAGAAAAAGGAGACTCTATTCATAGACACTTGTATGGTTTCCATAAAATTTTATTCATAGACCCTTATATGGTTTCCATAACATGAATATTAAGATAAATGGTTATTAAAGACAAGTTCCTTTTAGATGGCTTTTCCTTTTGGTAAATAAGTTCCCTGTATGTTTTTGAGTACTTCCATCTCATGTAAGATGAATCCAGAGTACAGACCAGTTTGGAACTTTTAGACTACACTACAAAACGCCATTTTACTATATTGCATGTGAGTATGTGACTGGGAAAGGAATATATACGCACAAAGACAAGCAGTAGAATGTTGGACCACATTGAGGTGGAATCACCCACATGCGAAAATCACGAAATTGACACATTTGGGAACTTGTGTTATAACAAACACTTGTAATTTCCGAAGTCACAAGGCCACATAATGTGCAGCAAATATCCAATTGCCACCTACAAAATGTGCGAGGACGATTAAAGGAAAAGATAGAAGCATAAACTCTTTGATGGGAAATCCATCTTTATATAAAGTATAGAAACCAAGCTAAAAGGGCTCTTTTTGTAAAGGCCGAAAGCTGCCACATAAATCAAAGCTTTTTAAGGCCAAACCCCCTCTCTTGTCCTTTTCCAAGCGGACAGCCAGCAATCAATGCAGTGCAGTATATAGGAAAACCAGGCAAGCAGGGTCTTCTGATGATACACTTATACTGTTGCTGAAAATAATCACCAGCAATCAATACAGCCCAGTATATAGGAAAACCAGGCAAGCAGGGTCTTCTGATGATACACTTATACTGTTGCTGAAAATAATCATAATTGTATCTAAGTGGCAAGTATTAGGAAATGTAGAAGGTGTCTTGGATCAGACTAGACCAATCAAACAGATAAGTGAACTCCCAATAAACTGACCAGGTCAGCAGTTGCAGTTCCTAACAGTTACGTGCCTACATGTACAATCTGGTTGAAGACGGTGGCGATCAGTGCCTGCTTTGCATTTAATTAAACATAAAGGCATTTTAATTTTTATTATATTTCTATGATACTCGTTGGCAACCTCATTCCCCTTCTTTCAATTGATTCTTGTTTTTGTACCAGTAATGTTTATTTGTAAACGCTGTTCACATTCTATACATCAACCTCATGGTTAAACCAAAACCAGGATCAGCCCTCAAGCAGATGTCTTTAGCTATTGTTTTGCTTGCTTCTTAGTTGATGATTTTCATTCCTGGAACTACCTAAAACACCTGAAGCTATTGTTCAGAAGAAAAGATCTTGATTTCACAGACAACAAGAATCAACTTTTCCCATTTCAAAACTTCAGAAATGCTAAAAGAGAATTGGTTTGTGATACTAAAGCTACTGTGTTGTTGATTTCACAAGGAAGGGGATACTGCTTTAATTTTCCTGTATTCTTGTATCATCTGTATTAGCCGGCAATCTATAAGAAGAAACAGAAAGCGTAAAGTCTTGTGATCATTTAAACTCTCTGCTTGTCAGTTCACTCAACTCTAACTGCTGGTCCTCTATTTTGCTTACAACTAGTGACATGTCTTGACTTGCAAAAGACATGGTGTTATTTCTGGCAAGTTGCCGGTGTCTCATCTTCACTATAGCCTGTGAAACTTCTCCAATCGAAGGTCGCTTCCTTTGGAATTTATGCAAGCATTTATGACCAATTCTAGCCAGCTCCCTCACTTCCTCAATGTTGCATTGTCCAAGTAGTTCTTTGTCTAGTATTTCATCAATACCATCTGAACTCATAGCAGCCTGTTCATCAAGAAAAGAGGAGGCTTTAGATCAAAGAAACAGAGTAAATGGAAGAACAAAGTTATCAGGAAAGGCACAAGACTTACGAGATTAACATATTCTATTAGGTTTTGCTGTGGGTGGATCGCCGTAATGAGTTCAAAGATGATAACACCAAAACTATAGATGTCACTCTTTGTGGTGAACTGGTTTGTGGATATGTACACTGGGTCTATGTAGCCGTAAGTACCTTTCAGGCTAGAATTCTGGTCATCGAAGACCTCTTCCTTTGAAAGTCCAAAGTCGGCAACCTAATGTCATGATTACACAGAAGGAAAGTTGAAGACTTGAAAACATGAAACAGCTTTCCTTTTTTTTCTTTTTAATGTTGAAGAAATGCTACCCCCTTAAAGAGCAGCGAACGTTCATTACTCATCTGTCTTGAGGAACTATTGGTATATATCATATTTAACATCCCAAATTTACCTTAGCCCTCATTGACTGGTCCAACAATATATTAGCAGACTTCAAATCTCGATGGATGACCGGTGGGACTGCCTGCATCAGTAAGAGAAAATAGAATTTCAATGGAATCAACAAAAAAAGCATTCTACCAGAGAAAGGACAAGATGCATACAACACGATTGACCAAGGGAAAACAAATGTATATGCAGTTAACTTACTCCTTCGTGAAGGTATTCAATCCCATGTGCAATGTCCAGGGCAATTTGGAGCCTTTCTTCCCAACTTAAACTTCGCTCCTTTTGATCTGGTGAATGTACAACATGGTGTTCATTATGAAGGAATCGTAAATAAAAGCATCACCTCTAGAAGAAACAAAATAATAAGAAGTTTCTGAAGAAAGGTTAATCATCCAAAAAGTTCATATGGACGAGCTAACTTCCCCTTTACATGGATTTTCATGAAACTGTAGCATAATATATTGGAACAATACCATGATCACCTAAATAGAGATATATATCTAAATCAAACATTCATACTGTTCAGCTGACTGCCACTTCTGGCAAAAAAATCCATCTAACTATGTTTGACTGAAGGTTTTCTCTTGATTACAGTTTTACATGCAAAAGTTTGATGCTGGATTGTAACTGGTGAATGTGATGGAAAACGTAACCTCATAATCAACATTGCTTCTTTAACACCAATCTAATATATTTAGGAAAAGAAATTGTAACCAATTGATTAGTGAAGTCAACAAAGAGAAGGAATGATTTTTTCAGGTGTCATAAAATAAGTTTACATTGAATATAAATTCTGCATGAAGAGTGATAACCACATCAGTCAAAAGATATTATTCTCTTTGCTAAAAAGTTTACAGCTACATGAGAAGTAAGTTCAATTCAAAATGTGAAGCAGAAGTGGATTGTGAAATATAAGGGAAGGATTTACTTAATAATGTTCCTTTAAAGCAAAATGTGCACCCTTATGCATATAAATTCTCACCATGAATAATATTCGAAAAGTGAGCTTCTTAACTTACTATAAAGAAGGTTTGCCAGACTTCCATTACACATGAACTCATATATCAACATATGTTGTCCCTTATCTACAGAATATCCTACCAAATTAACTAGATTCCTGTGATGCAGCCTCCCCAGAAGAGATACCTGAAAAAACACAGGCAAAGGGAAGACATTTGTGATATGGATAAGTAGCAAACTGGGTTTAAAAATAGCATTTATAAAAGGAAAGATGGAATTTGACAGTGTGCAAAGACACAACATTTGTTATATCATACAACAAATTTTAAGTTATTCTGTTAAATGTTTCTAAATGTGAAGCGTACATTTAGTCCATTAATTTTTAAACATCATAACATTTATAGGTTTTTAAGGAAAATTATATATGTTTCCGGCAGAAAATAGAGGTGATCTTCAGAGCAGTCACAGTACAAAAGATCGTGCATTGACAAAAATTTGTATTCAATTCACGCTCTTGAATATTTTGAATAAAGAGACTTAGTGGCCTTTCTAATTTTCAGAAAGAATTGGCAAGCAGCATGGATAGCTCTAACCACATGCATCTTTCTCACTTACACTTCATCCTGTGAGGATTAAGTTCCCTCTCACAGTATCAGTATTAGTGATGGAGCCATTACCTCTGTCTGGAACTCTTTCTCCCCTTGTCTTGAATTGGAAGCAAGCACCTTTACAGCTACTATTTCTCCAGTAGGCACCACTGCTTTATACACAGGCCCAAAAGAACCTTCTCCCAAAGTGGCTGTAAAATTTTGTGTAGCCTTCTGAATATCCCTGATAAAGCGACAAGTATAAGTCAAAGGATCAATTGCTTAACAAATTCATTCATAAGCTTCTTAATACGTTCATTTACATTCATTAGCAAATTTGTAGCAAACAGACAAGTCAGAACATCAGATTCGTAATCCAAGCAACAGTTTCGCGAATATACAAGATTATCAATTTAACTTCCTTTAAGAAACTTGAGAGAGCTGTCTAATTCTCTGCAAATCAAAGGCCAAATACCTTCTTCAACAATGCCAACCATTTCATTGCTACATTTGGAGGAAATTCAACCTATTGAACAGAACTAAATAATGCAAACTGAATTCACAAGAAAGTCATAATCCACCTGAATCCATCTAAGAGTACTTTTAGTTCTTTTCTCCACTTTCCATATTCATGTCTAACTAATGCTAAGATAAAAACAGATTTCTAGCATGTTTACTTGCAATTGGACTTGTGTAATGCCAATAGTATCATCAAATATTTTGACATGTTTGAGAAACAAAAATCTGTTGCAATTTAGAGGAGTACATACTTGTAAGAATATCTAATGACGCCAGATAAGGAAGCAGGTCGATCTTTACTTTGATAACTCCGACGAGAAGGTTGAGTGCCTGCCACAGGACTTCCAATAGCTGCACTAAGATCAGTGTTTGCATCGATGCCATTCATGCGTATGGGAAGTGATCCAAAACTACGCTCATTTGCACATCGTCTGAGACTAGCATGCTTCTTGTACCACCTTAGACCAAGTAATACTAGTGTAGCAATCAAGATACCAAGGCCCAAACCAACAGATACTCCAAGAACAATCAAATCAAGTTTTTGAGTCATTGTTTTGTCCCTTTTGCAACTTGTGTGTTGTAAACATTTTACAGATCAAAATTGTTGCATGATCACTGTTACAAACAAGAGATAGAACATCGTTTTGAGATAAATTATTTCCTGAAAACATTTATGGCAATGTATATTAACACCAAGATGTGATGTATGAATGATCACAGCCATCTTAAATAGAAGTCAAATTTTTTGCATTACTGGCATTGACATAACATAATTTAGTTGACATTATGAGAAAAACATGTGCAAGAAGAATGGAATTGTCCATCATAAAACAGCTTTATCTCCACTTCACTGATTCTAATGATTAAACATTAGGAGAAAAACATGTGCAAGAAGAAATGGAATTGTCCATCATAAAACAACTTTATCTCCACTTCACTTATTCGAATGGTTAACTAGAACTAAACAAGGAAAACTAACATAACTAGCAATGCAAGATACTAGTAAATTTTGGGCATGTAACCAATCATTTTTATGAAGTCGACATGTTCAAAGATGGAAAAGATAAAGGTGTCTTAGACAACTATAGAATAGCTATCTCCGTCCAACGAACCAGGAGAGTAACAGGATGAACAAGCAACTTTACATCCTCCAGTGATTTTAGTTGATTACTCAGAGATCGCTGAGTAAATAAACGGAAATAGAAAAAGAATTTAAGTAGCAGCCAAACTTACGCAAAAGAACATAGGTATTCCTTTTTCTACTACTTTTCTAATTTGCTCAGATTTCCTTGCCACAAGGGCTTCTAGCAGAATGGATGCCTGAATTCATTGATCAGCAACAGCCAGAGACACTAATAAACACTTAATGATCACATATCCAAATTCTTACTTTGAGAAAGAATTCAAAATTAATTCCCTTTCAACGCAAAGGCTTATGAAAGTAAAATCTGCTGATCTAATATATGCTAGCAAAAATTTTCTGTTCTCACATGCGCGCTAGGTAGCATGGATCCTTTAACACATCTCGCAATGATCACCTAACAGGTGTATTCACCAAAAACATCACCCCCAGAAAACCAAAGTTGTATCCGATCATCAAATCTTCCAAAATGAAACATTAGAAAAGTATAAGTACTAAATTCAAACCTCCACGGGAACACGAATAAGAAAGTTGGAACCACCAAAAGTTGACCGGAAAATTAAAAAAAGAAAAGAAAAGAACATTGAAGATACGTATACACCCCAGGAAACAGACCTCAAGAACCAGTGATCAACACCAGCACAGACCGAGCATGTTAAATCATAAGCCTTCTCCTGTTGTGACTTATTCAACGTTAAGAGTCAAGATTAGAGAACGATGACCCAGTTGAAGTTGAAGAAGCTGTTGAGGCTGAAGATAAATGAAAAAGAAAAACATCAAAAGCGAGTCCTTTTCGGAGGGCTATAATGTTGAAGCCTTGAAGGTGACCAGTACAACATAATCATGGGTCGGGTAAAGGAATGTGGGGTTAGGTTAATGGGATTATAGCAATTAAAAAATGCACAAAGATACGATCTTTAGCCGGTACAGCTACAAAAATCCCACAAGCAATTGGAAGGTTGGAGCCTCTCCGGCTCCGCAATAGTTTTGGAGGGATCTAACCATTTTGTAACTTTGTACACGGAATGTTCCATTGTTCCATTGGTGGGTCACGCGTGAGTACTACTGTAAAACAGAAAAGATTGTTCGCTTTCTAGCTACAGTCTGTAACATATTATTACAAAGGATTTTTGGTAGCAGACCTTATTGCAAAAAATCTAGCAATTTTTTTTTTGAAAAATTAAATATATTAATAGAAAAGATTACATTCGGTTCAAAACATCTCTTGCAAAGCCTATCAGAAGGCTAAACACAAAACCAAAAACCTTAATACATCAAGCCCTAAACAATGGCGTTACAACCAACATTTTTAAAAGCAAACGGCAGCGTTCTTTGGGGATCTTGGAACCTAAAAGGAAAGGCCCT
>JAOQMM010000008.1:3532322-3542853 GCA_027563515.1 Erythroxylum platyclados | reverse complement strand
ATGAAAACCTCAAACTGTGCTTCGCATTTTAGCCCTCTTTCTTGACAATAGACCAGAGTTTAGAGAAGCGGAGCTTTCAAAGAAAAGCACCTCCTGGTCAGACTTCTCATTTTCGAATTTTGGGTAGAAAGTGGCTCTTATTTGAGCACGAGAATACGTTGAATTATCAACCGTAAAATTCTCCAATAGATTACCCCTGAAGAATTGACTTATATTCGCGTTGCTCTTTGTCTTAGAAATGCCGTCCTGGGCTTCAACTTCAGCAGTGGTAGCTCCGGCAACGGTTCCATATGACTTGGGATTCCAAATTGCTTTTTGAACAAGTGAGTTGCCTTGGATTGGTGGAGATGTTGAAACAGGAACTTGCCCGGTGGTTTCAGCTATACTCAAGCTGGTCATCTTGTTGGTGACCGCTTCAGCAACTTGCAGAGATGGAGAGGGCTTGTCCATAGTTGCTTCTTCTGACCTATCCCTGCTCTGTAAATCGCCAATATTATGTTAGTTTATTACTCAATCCTCCATTAATACAAGTGTAGGGATAGTAATCATAGAATAAGGCTTTGACTTCCTCGTCGTAATGGTTCTGTAATTCTTTAGGCAAAAGAAAAGGTCAACAATACTTGTTATAGTTGATATGGTAAATTTAATTATTTAAAATTATGAAACAACAAACTACATGTGCAATTCCAAGGAGAGAAAGAAAAATCCCGAACTTACCAAACGCACCAGTTTATGCAAATTGTTGGCTGAGACCAACTCACAATACCTCTCCATTTCCAAAAATAATATAGCATCGATTGAACTCACACAAACAAAAATAAACAAACACCATTTGCAAAGAAATGAGGAAGGTAGAAGTTAATATCTTCTTCTTACCTGATCCATGATGGATGAAGAAATGGAAACAGAAGTGAGAGGAGAAGAGGATTTTAGACGGACATAAGATGACAGAGGAAGAGAGAAGACGCTTCTAGATCTGTAAGAAGAAGCACAACAAGAAGAAGAGAGAGTGAGCGTTGGAGTGCAGAGTAGTCTCTGCATTCTCCGCTCAAATTTCTATTTATAGCAACCCGTTGCGACGACGCCACTAAGAGAGATGAACAGAGAGGCGGTTTACAATTTATAGAGAACCTCCTCATTCTATTGTGGCTGTGGGGCTTAGCCAGCAAAAAAACTCAACTCAACTTATACAAAATTTGTCGCCACGTGTAAAGCGATAATTAAGAACAAGAAAAGTTAATTTTTGTTAAAAATTCCCGCTTTTTTTTTTCCTACCGCTTCAATTCTTATTTTCATTTTCGCTAAACCATAAAAGAATTCATTATTTATTATTTGTTAGGCATAAAATATCATTCCCACAAGATTCACTGCAATTATTAAAAAATTATATAATATAACAAATTATGTTAAAATCTTAAATATAAATATATAGATATATAAACATTGCATATATAACAATAAATTATGAGATAATTTACACTGCAAATTTTAATAAATATTTAATAAAAAATTCTTACAATTCTTTTCTAATAATTTAAAATATTAAAAATAATTTTATAAAAATATCTTATAACATTAAAATATAAAAAAATTATACCATATCACGATGAATTAAAAATAACTTTGTATTTCAAGTGTATGATAATTAGTTTCGTAATTATATTTGACAAGTTTTGTCTCATTGAGTTTGAGCCTTCCTAATTTGAGCTAATAGGCTTTAAATTGGGTTTAAAGTTTTTTAACTATAAAATATATTTGATTAAATTTGATTTAAACTCTCTTGAATTCAAGTTCAGGCTAAGAAGCTTAGCCCAATCAAATTTTTAGTCAAACCCAAGTTCAACTATAGAATTTAGAGCTTAATCCAACTTATTATAAATTGGGTTCAAAATTTTTTAATTAAAAAATATATTTAATTGAATTTGATTTGAATCCAATCCAATTCAAGTTTATGCTGAAAGGCTCATATCCAATCGAACTTCAGGTCTAACCCAAATTCTTTTTTGAATTTTCTTATATCCCAATTGTCGTTAACAAGCTGAGAAAACGGAGGCAAGCAAAAGTCGTTGAGATGTTGTTCATGGTAGTACGTGTATCTACCTTTAAAACTATCCCAGATCATTTCTGTTACTGAAATATGGAGCAGGTGTCAAGATTTTTCAATGTAAGTTTTATGTTTCCAGTTTTGAAGGAAAATGGGGCCACTAGAGAGGTGTATCAACCAGCAAGGCTACCACCTACGTCCAATACTCCTCTACTCACTGTTCATCACTGGCATTGGGATTGTGCTGTTCCGGCTAGCCACCGCAAACACTCAAGGACTTGTCTACATCAAAACGTTGGCTATATTAGGTGCTTTGCTCGCCACTGCCCCTTGGATCATCCTCCTCTTTGTCTCTACGGTAATCTTAATCCTCTTCAATGCCGGTCTTTACGATTTGACATGGTTGCTGAAGATGCCATCTCAAGAAGAAAATTCCTGCGGCCATGGGAGGAGGCCAATTGATGTTGTTCGATTGAAGTTCCTTACACGAGTTGAAGGTACAAATAGTCCTCGGCTACAGAGAAATGCAACTATTTGAAAGTTGTTTATATGCTATGAGCTATTCTCATTGCTTTAGTGCTCTTTTAAGTTGGATGATTATGCAGATTCTTTAATTGAGAACAAAAGAAAATTTGCTGTCTTATTTTATATTCCCTCTCTGACTCAACTGTTTAACACTCTAATACGACACAAAAGCTGAAAAATGAATAAACGTTTTTGACTTCCTATCTTTTTTGTTTGTGTCGAGTAACTTTAAGCCTATTTATGTTATGTACAAACTACAGCTTTCCCAACTGTAAATGACTCAGCTTACTTAGACATTGTTTCTATAACTCAACATCAACTTCACTTGTGTTTTGGTCATCTTGCTGCTCTTCTGCAAAATCATCCTTTGGAGTCGGAACTGGTTCTATGGTACCATCGACGACAGGGCCTCTTGGTGTCCCAAAAAGCGTAGTGAATATCTGTCTGTGACATTCATCACAAAAGTATAAGTATGTGAAATGGCCTTCATAAGGGAGCTTATGCACAGCAGAACCAGGCAGAATCCGGTGTACAAAATCAGTCATCAATGGTGGAACAACCCTGTCATCCATTCCCTGCACAATGTTGAACTACTCATCTCAGTCCCGTCTACTTGGTAAGTTTGTTCCCAGAATACTATCAAATGCAGTACTTATCGAAATATTCCTAAGAGAAAATACGGTTAAAGCAATTGCAGAATCCAGCTTACTCCTAATCAAGGGAGATCCCGAAAAGTTATATTGGCGAGGAACACGAGGAAAAGCAAACAACTAGACTATGGGTTCATTAACTAATGAATGAGTGAACCCTTATATAATGAACCAGAATTAACCAAGAAACTTATATGAGTTCTGTCAGAAGTAATGCAAGTGGCAACGGAAGAAAGTAAGGAAAAAGATCAATTACCTGCCAAATGTGAATTGGTCCGAGGAAACCTGTATACTCCTCTTGGGCTCCATTAAGCAAAAACTGAAGCCAATTCAGGATATTTTTGCCTTGTTTTTTCTTCTGTAACTTGATATCTGCAAGGCTGAAACCCCATTTTGAAACTTGCAGAACACTTTCCTCAGTAAATGGTTTAGTATCGCCTTGCCGGATTGATTCTTCCACATCCCTTTGCCAGAACTCTTCATAAATAGGGTCCTCTATAAGAGCTTTGTCCTGACAGTGTAAAGAGCAATGAGGAAGCAACTAAGTTGGATGCATCCATGAGATTGCAACTATGACCTTCAATTTACAGAATGCATTACACATTGCCAAGCATATTCTTTCCTCTATGACTCTAAACTATGATTATAATGTTACTTTGAAGTGTGAAAATCCTCTACTTCTCTTTCCACTTCTAAATATTCTTTCTCATCCATCAACCATTTACAGATGAGATCAGAGAACTTCTAATCAACATCCAAAACATAAATGTCTGCGGCTTCTATCCCTCCAACCTGTCAGCCTTAGATTAACTCATGTCCGAAGCCGTATAGGAACAAAACAAGAAGTTCAGATATTTAGTTCCCAGAAAGGAGTTGTAGTTACTAACCCTCTTTACTAGTGACAATGAAAGCCATATGTCAATCTTTTCGTGCTTTCCAGACAGGAAACTTTGGCGGTAAAAGTGAGCAAGAAACCATGGAAATCTCCGGGCTAGGAAATACATAAATTTCCTTTTTCTTGTCCATTTCTCCCAGATTCCTCGTCTCTCTTCTTTCGTCATTAAGGAATCATATGGGTTAACCATAGGAGCGAAAATGGCTGCCCCTGCATGTCGGTTATAGAGCATCAAGTAGCTATTTCTGATAGCATAGTAGTACATGTTACTCTTTCCTACGTTTTTTTCCATCATCATAAAAAATCATCGAAAAAGCTACAGAATAAAGATTAAAAGATAAAGATAATTGCATTCAGATAAGTATCTTGTACATGTAAAAAATCTTACAAGAGTATATGTTATCAAACAACTAATAGTATCACAATAAATGGATTTGGAAGATAATATGAAGGGCAACAGATGAAACAGTTTTAGCAAAGAATTTCAACACACTTTACCTGCAAGCTTATTTGGAATATATCTGAGTGCAGCCCAAGCATGCAGACTTCCACTTGAATAACCCAAAACCCAGAACTTGTCCTTAATACCCAGAGCATTTGCTAAGAATTGCATATCTAATGCTGACGACTCCAGGGTTCTGCTAGGGTGGGGATCACTTTCACCAAAACCAGGAAGATCATATGTTATCAAGTGAATGCCAAACTCTTCCAAGAGGGAAGCCTTAACACCAGGTATTCCTAATTTGAACAGAAACAAGCCGAAGTCATTGAAAGATCAAATTTTTACAAAATAAACAGTTCTAAATGCTGTACTCCAAATTTGAACAGACAAGAACAGAAGCCATCAAAAGATAAAACTTTTACAAAATAGACAATTTTTCATGTTGGTTGCACAATACTATTAGCAATACAATTTTCCAACCTGCAAGTCTGGAGGAAAGAAAGGTATGAGGAGCTATCATGGAAAATCTAGCTCTGCCAATTAGAACACCCTGCTCTTTGTATGCCATGAATCTACCATCCGGAAGCATTATGCGATCAGCACTTGGAGGATGGACAGACACCTTCTTCATCAACGGAGCAGAATTCTCACATTCAGTTGTCATATTCAAGACTGCAGAAACGTGACTGTCTGAATAAGATGGTGATCGTCTATGGAAACAGAAAACCTGAATCTATCATTGATCCCGCACGGAAATTCATACAGAAGCAGATAATGAATATAAGCTTATCAGCACTCAGCAAACTAAAATATAACATGATTATGACCAACGTCTCTTCCAATGTTCTCCCCGTCCAAAAGTGGAAATTGAACGGTTCACCAACTAAATAGCACATAAATTGCAGTAGAAAGAAAACAAACACAAAAGATGTAAATATAATTATAGGCCCATTGTCTGAGGACTTACCATGATCATAAACGTATTAAAAATTATCTGAAAGTCGAAGCTCATTCTTGAAAAGCACAAAACAAAAAAGATTCCACCACACACGTTCTTTCACTTTATCAACATGAAAACAAAACCAGAGCCCCCAAATTTAATAAACCTGAAATTACCTACAAGAGCAAGAAAAAACACCAAGCATATCACCGAGAAGGCATGCAGTGGATCCTTATCCTCGGGCAGGTACTCATTGAACATCTTCAACTTCCTACAAATTCTATTGGAAGCACACCCAGCAATCTTCCCAATATAGGAACTCCTCCCAAAATTCTTCACAATGAATGAATCCTCTCTCCCAATGCTCTGCACCACTATGTCTCTGCACCCAACAGCGAATTGCACACTCATTTCAGCTGCCCCTTTCAAGAATTCTCTGACTTGATCCTGAACACTCATCTCCCCTTCACTTGCATACTCCTTGCCACCAACCCCATTTGGTCTTGAGCGTTCCTCGGCTCCATCACCAAAATTTCCATAGGCTTGTCCATTCCTATCCATCATCTACTCAATTCTGTGATTGGAAACCAAAAGAAAAAGGAAAGATCTTTTTCAATGATGAGACTTAGTATTAGATCAAAATCCAAGGTTTGACTCCTTCAAGACGGGAATTCTTGAGAACTTCAAGAAGGAAAAAAAAAACAATTCCACAAGAATCTGAAAAGGTGTGAATAACACTGGAAAAGGTAATGAGTAGAATAAGGAAAATTACAAATCTAGAAAAGCTTGAGCATAACGCAGGAGCGAGTTTGGAAAGCAGATGGGGGAGATTTTCTGGATCTGAACAGTGAGTTTAGGAATGTAAAGGTTAATACTTGTCAAATGATAAAAGGAGAGCCAAAAGGACGGCTTGCTTTTGGTGAGAAAAATAATGGAACCTTTTTGGATTATGAAAGTGACTGAGAAGAGGGAAGTTGGCATCTGCCAAAATTCTCTCACCTTTTTTCACCGTATCATCACACACCCACCTTTCATAGAAGTGGTAATCAGCCTGGTGGTGGGGTGAGGACTGGGACACGAGAGTGTGGTTGTTACGACTTGGGAGTGAGGAACAAAAGGCACAAAAAGGACGACATCCTTGCAACCTATGGTTGATGATCATCCACGTAGGACAGAGAAAGAGTTAGCTGCTGTTGGTTGGGTGATGGAGGTGGGGACGTGCGCTTTCGTGTATCCGTGCTAACTACCGCAGGTCGTACCTTGTCTTGTCTATCTCCTTCTTGTCCGGTGGAGAAGGGCAATGGTGGTCAGGACCAAATGAACTCTCTGATACAAATTTATTGATCCCAAAGCGATCATGCTGATGTTGTATTCTTGATTCATATTCTGAAAAATGAAAATTGATGAATAATTAAGTTCTAATTTTGAAACTCCAGAAAATAGCTATGGTATCCAAAGCTTTTGAAATTTAGTCACAAGGAGTCTAAGAGAAGCATGGTCTTTTACACCAAAAACGTCTCATTGCTCATAAAAGTACCCCATGAAAGTGTGGAATAGTCTTTTTGATGGTATAGTTAATGTGCAGGCGGTGAGCAAATACGGTCCCATACTTTGAGCTGCTTCCGCCAACAGAAACTTGCATCGAGGTGAGAGTGGTAAGTACGAAATTGGGAAAATGGCAATGGGTTGTGTTTGTTTGTGGTCCCATCGAGATTAGATGGTGCACAAGTTTGGATGAAATGATTGCCGCAAGATTTCCCCAGCTCACCAGAAATTGGTCTCAGTAATTCTGCATCAGGATCATGGCACATGCTCAATTACACTTTCATTTTTCATGTATAAATTTGACTATATATTAAATATACCCTTGGAGCATCAAAGGAGAGGCACTGGCATGACTCCTCCCTCAAATCCAAATCACTCAAAATCTAAGTCAATAAGTAAAAATTTGAATTCATCTAATTCTAAATTGAGTTCAAATATAAAATAATCAGCTCAAATTAAATGACATAAATAGGTCTAAAATAAAAACACTAAAAAATTATATTTTTTAATAAAATATTATCATTTTTACTCAATTGTTTGAACAAAGTCAAGGTCAAAATAAAAATTTATTAAACTCAAATCCAACCTTTTATCAATCATACATACATCTACTGTATTCATAATATCATATTCTTCGAGAGAAAGTTTTAAAACAGCCGGTAAAAATTGTTAAATCACATATTCGAATCATATAATATTAGTAACCCTTCTTCGACCCTTACAAAACAGAAAACTATGTGCACAAAATATGTTAACTTTAACTTCATAATATCATATTCTTTAATGAGAAGGAATAAAACCAAGTCCTTTAGTCCACTTTCACCTTTCACCATTTCATGCGGATGATTTGGGTCGAAATAAATTTATCAACTCAACAGATCTTAAGCTTATCACCATCATATTAATATTGGGAATTAAAGGATGAATGTGTCCCTTGTTTAAGTGCAATATGGCATGTATTAAATGTACTTTCAATGGTCTGAAATTTATCATCTCAAAGTGAAAGAGATTGACGAAAACCTATCATGTGTCACGTCACAATTTATGGGATCCAATATTGGTGCAGCCACAGTAGGTACTACGAGAATTCTAATATTCTATACAAGTGAAGGATATAAAGAGAAAATTGGTAATAAGCTCATGGCTCAAATCCATGTATTTGACAGAAATGTCATCCATCAACTGAGATTCGTCAGTTACTTCGCGCTGATTCAAAATTTCACGCATGTTTTTCTTGAGAATAATCCAAAGAACCAAAGTAATCAAAACAAATTGGCAATTTTATTCAATGAAGCATGATTTATGAGGTGATCCAAAGATATCACTTAGATGAAATCAATAACCCCAATAATCATTGCGGATTTCATCATCAAACTTCTTCTTCACCTCAGGATGCTGCTCAAAGTACTCATCGGCAGTCATGGTACTGATCTTTTCCTGTCGTCACAGAAAAAAATCCCATGAGAAAATTGTTACATGATAGAGAATATTTTAAGCAGCTTTTCGTTTTCATTTTCTATTCTCTTTCAAAATCAACCACAAATAGAGAACAAATATGAAAACAAGAAACTGTATTAACATCAATATCACCTTTAGCTCTTGCACTTCTGCAATCTCCTTCTCTAATCTTTCCGATTCCTTAAGAGATTGTTCTTCTGCTTGCTTCAGTTCCACCAACTGTAGATCAAAAGTTTGGACTTACTTAGATGGTCAAATAATAAACGAACTTATATTTGGCTGATACCTATAGTATATCATCTCATAAAGAATTTTTCACTTTAAGAAGGTAATAGGATTGTTTAGGGAAGCACCTAAAACCTCTGGCCTAAGAGATTGTTCACTATTAGAAAATTTCTCAACGGAAAAAGAATGTTGGAATCAAAAGTTCCCAAGTAACTACTCATAACCTTTTAGAACTCACCAGAGAATCGAATTTAGGTTTGTATTCAGGAGTTACAGTGTCAACATACTTGGGAATTTCAACGCCTGCAAAGTAATAATAAAAAGTAAAGTCACATCAAAAGGTGAAATGACTACGTAGCATTTGGTAGGGTGAAATGTAATGAAATGATATTTGAAGTGCAATGAAGTATGGGTTATAATGTAATAAAAATTACACTGATCTGTAATGGTGATTAGATTGCTGAAGGAATAAGTTAGTTCATGGTATAATGCATAAACCCCATCACATAACAACTTTTGTAGCAACCAAACATTATCTTAAAAGTCAAACTGCAAAGGTTTTATCCCATAAGTCACTTGTGCAGTACATATACACCAATCATTGTTGGTTCCATCCATTGCAGGTATAAAATATTTCAGAACGCTAATGAAATATTCAATGCCTAACTAGACTTTTGAGCTTCATATAGCTTCAACTACCACAGAATTAGAACCAATGAAAGCAAGTTTACAACTTATCCTCCACAGAGGAGAAGGTAGATTCTGCGATTCAGACTACATACCAACAAAGCCTCAATTGTTATAGGTTATAGTGGGGTTCATCTAAGATTTTTTCAGCTTTGAATTAATCAAGTAAAGTCAGCCAAAGTCAGAAAAGAGAGGGCCTTCATAAAATGCACAAGGAACAAACCATACCTTAAGTTGCATCATATTAAATGTGCTAATGATTTAATTCATAGGCAGCTGGGATAAAATTCACACTATAGTCAACAGGGACCTAAGATGCAATACACATCAATTATGAAACAATGCAAAAATTCAAAATATTTATTTCGCTGCAGTCCTACATTGTGGAAACAAGACTCACTGATTATTGTTGAGGAGATAGTACACAGATCAAAAGATGAAATATGCATTAGCTAAATATTGTAACACTTCTATGAACACTTGGTGGAAACATGCACAAGAAGAAAACATATATCTAGGGATGCAATAAAGCATCAGCTTGTACAATGCTCTATCTATTACTACTGTTTGCATTTACAAATTAAAGAAAGATCATATCCCCTTCTCTTCCTCTGGTTCCTAACTAATAATTTGTCAGCCAAGTCTAAGTATGCACAGCATTTATACAGAAAACAAGACCCACAAAAGCAACAGAACGATTTTCAGAAAGCCTCCATCATTTGGAAGAAAATCCAAAAATTCCTTGTCCTCCACAATCACACAAAAGTTAGACCCCAGCATCAATCAAAGGACCCTACTTCTAGACTTTTTATCCACACGGTAACAACTGCATGAAAGAAATAGGATTGTACAAAGATGAGAGACAGAAAAACTTCATCCAATACATGCTTATAAAGGATTAATGAAGAGAAAGAGTTATGACGGATCAATGATGATAAAGACATACTATCATATGCTTCCTTGTACATATCCACCAGTTTAGAACCTATTCCTTTTCTGTAATACTCCCAATCTATAGGCTCAGGTTCCTGCATAATGTAGAACCAGAAACTATTCAGATTCGAGTATCGACATACTACCATTTTCAATTCCAACGACATGAATTTCAGGTATTAAGAAG
>JAOQMM010000008.1:3515530-3526154 GCA_027563515.1 Erythroxylum platyclados | reverse complement strand
ACTACTAATAACGAGAAATCAAGCATATAAAAATTTAAGCAAATCATTTTGACCCTTCTGATAACTTTATTTGGTCTCGTAAATAAATTAGGAGTTAAAACATTACATGACTATTGCATATAAGGCATAATGTATAAATCATTTGACAATTAATAGAAAATTTATTTTGATCTTTAAATGATTTCTCTTTATTTATAACAAAGAAAAGATTCTACAAAATTTTTTTTTTACTTATTGAAATAATAATAATAAATTATTAAATGAAGCTTAAGAAATGAAGGTAAGTCAATAATTGTTTAACTGAATCACTGTATTAATTTTATCTTTTTATCTTTTTATCATTTTATATTTATTTTGTAATTATTTTATATTAAAATTTCATATAATAATTCATTAGAATAATTAATCTATTAGATAATTTTTAATATTATGATAGAATTTTGATATACTATCATCCAAAATATATGCATCGCTGGAACGAATTACGTACTAACTTTGTTCAATCTTTGATAAATTAAAGAATTTATAAAATTTCTTGTATGTAATCTTTTATTTTTTATCCCACTTTTTAATTTAAAAATAAGAAATATTTCTATATCTTAAAATTATCAAAATTGCTCTACTAACAATTAAAACATTTTCTAACAACTAACCCGATTATAGTGTTATCTATTTAACGAGAGAATTAATTTTTTCATAAAATAAAAAATGAACATACATAATTTATCCATTTTTATATTGATAATAATAAATTTTACTTTAACTAAAGCTTTCTGTAATTAATATAATATTTAATAATATGCAATCATGTTCCTAATTGATAAAGTGACTCTTTAAAAAATGTGTAATAATAATTACACGAGTCTAATAAAAAATATAGTTTTGGGGATCTATCATAAATGAACACTTGTATTAATCGGTGTCCTTCTTCTTTATTCCTCTATTTCTTCATTTCATATTTTCACAAATATATGTATTCCGGTGGTAATAAACCATAATAAAAAGGACAGACAAACTTCAAACACAAGGATAAAAGTATACTTGATGACAAGGAGTCGGGCCGACGTGTGACTTGTGTGAGCTTGTAATTACTGACTCGTTTATATTATTTTTTAAATAAATTTTAACAAAATAATATCGTTTTATACATTTCAAGCAAGTGACAGGTCGAGCCAAGTCATAAATGTGATTCTTAGTATACTACCTCCGTTAGATCTATCCTAATTATTTTACATTCAAATTTAGTATGTTACCACAAAAAGAAAAGTCGCTATACACCGACTGTCGGTATGCCAACGATTTGATATACGAACTCGTGAAACAAAGAGCACGGCATATTCCTCGAGATGTAACGTTCTAACTAACCAATTTCTCAAGCGCAAACCATTAAACACGTCATGCTCTTTTGCCTCTTCCGTCCGTTTAATTGTTCGTTACAGTTTACTAGTCAATGTGTAACAAGCTATAAGCTTGTCATGCTTAGATATTAAGAAGAGATTTAGGATTGACTTTGGAACTGACTAGGTTTCTTTTATGTAATGTAAGAGAAGGGCACACGATCATGGGTCAAAAAAATAACACAACGTGTTCCCGATCGGGCATGGAAAATCATGGCATGTTGGGTGAGCAGATTTGGCTCATTGTGTAGAGATCAGTAAAAGAAAGCAAACAACTGAAAAGAGTGGCAAGACATCAATTTGTTGCCGACAGTGTTCACTCTTTCACGTGGTATTCACGTGACCTAAATCATGGCCCAAACCGCGTTTAAGGGAGACAATACTTGAGGAATAATACCATAAAGTTGATCATGTATCAGCAAAAAAACACATGCCTTTTGGGATGAGAATGTTCTTTAAGTACGAGAAATAAGATTGAAACTTTACTGCTGTATTAAAGATCAAATCTTTTTTGGTCAAAACTTACACATGATATTTGTTAATTTTATTAAAGATAATTTAAATACAACTGAAAATTTTATATGTATTCAAAAATATTAATAAGATAACTACATATTAAAATTTTTTGAATTCAATAATCAAAATTTATTCTTAGAAAAAAATTTATTTTTTTCAAATAAAGTGTTATATTTTCTGTACACGGTACGTATTTTAAAGGATGTTAATTTTTTTAAAAATTTGTCTCATTCTTATTTAATTAAAACACGTATATATCAACTATCATTTTTATCCACAATAATTAGGAAATAAAACATTAATAGGACAAGTTGAATTTTGGTATGATATACTTTAATTCAAATGTATTTAAATGGGAAATATCATGAATGTTTTAAATTATCCCAACACTTTTGTTAACTAATTAAGCTATTTTTAGTAGTTAAGTTAAAAAAATAATCTTGACACTTTACATCCTCCAATTAGATTTGAAAAGATTTATAAACTTATTTTTTGATTAATTTCCAATGCACATTATATTTTTTCATGAATTGTGTTAAATATTTTATAATCTTTTAATTTTAAACAAGAGTAATTCATATACAAGAGAGGCTCAAGTCTCAATTTAAAATCTTATCACCATAATTCTTATATTTTGATGTAGTTGATGCTGGAGTTTAACCTATATAATAAAACATTCAATATGAACAAATTGAGAAATTGAAGAGTGTGTCTTTTCATAAAGGTATATAAAAGAATATTATATATTCATGGCAGGTTATAAGGCGAATATTGGGTATTAGTTATATTATAGTTTCGTCTAAGCTATAGAAGTTGTTTTGACTAACCAAATCATCATATCTAATCTAACTAGCTCTAGATAGACAATAAAACAAGGAACTTCTTGTAAGGTAGTAGAACATATCGATCCAGCGATCTCTAGGAAAAATTTTGAACAAGAGCGTGGTGTTGGATTTGAATCAATCCGTATCCGAAAAGATTTTGCATGACCAAATCTACGCATGCAATCCTTGTAGCTCAGTAGTCTAACCATGCAAATGCATGGTTGAAGATTAGCAGTTTGTCCTGTAGGAATAATACAAATCGAGTGCCGCATGCTAAAAGCACAATTCATAAGAATGGACAAGAGATTAAGAAATGTCGTTAAGAGCATGTTGAAAATGAAAGAGTAAGACGAAATAAACTATTTCCCTACCGTTAGAAAGCTTGAAGTTAAGCCATTAATGCAGAGGGAATAGGGTGTCATTTAATTTAAGACTCACTCGTGAATATGGAAGGGTAGATGAATTCAACTTTACGCAATAGATGGATCAGTACTATGAAGAACTTTTCAACTCTATGCAAAAGCAGCAGTCAGATTAGTGTTGAAATGGACTGTTTTAGAATCGCTAATGCCTCTCCATCCCGCCATCAGTTACCGAATCTCGGATCCAAAGAAGAGAAGAAAAGGGTATCGCTTAATTGAACTGTGCATGTTTACTGATTTGATTAATTTCGTTTCGACCAATAGATTACATAAAAGGAAAGCAAAAGAAACAAACTCGAGTACCTCAAGTTGCCATGACAAAACATACATTAATTAAGATATGGTCAAAAGCTAGTTTGACAAGTGATTTCCGAAACATCGGTTTCAAGTAAATGATATTAGGTAACCAGAAAGTTGTTTAACATCCAATAATCAATTAAGTACACGCAGCCCAGAACATGACTAGATTGAAGATAGAAAAGGAACATGGTTATTACTTTAACATTAACTTAAACATTTCATGGCCAAAAGACCAATTCGCTTCATCAAGCTTTGACAAAGAGATCATATCCCACCTCGCAATTTCCCTCTCAAATTTATCTCACACCCTACTGATTAAGTGACTCCTATATTCCTAATTACTAAGTAAAAATTTATCTTTAAAAAATGTCTTTGGGACCTCTCCTTCTCATATACGAAGGCACTTAGCCTATAGAGTTAGGGGAGTTTTCATTAGTACAGTCTCTCGTAGGATACTAACTGCATGCAACAAATTGAGATGGTTTTGGAGGGTTATCATTGGTTATGTCCAAATAGACTCCCACGTTGACCCGAGGATGTTCTCTTCAGGGAAGCAAGGATTGGTCTGGTGTATTTGTGGAGAGTGGATGAAACTGTCGGCCAGTTGTTGGGATGATTGTTGATGATGAGGAGGATGTGCCATTTCCATGCAAAGTAAAGCCACGAGGTTGGCTTGTTGACACTGCATATTCACAATCTCGGCTTGTGCTTCGGCGAGTTGTGCTTGGAGCTCACTGACTTGTTTTTGTAGTTGGCATATAGCCCCTGCACATCCGTACACAGGATCTCTGATTCTCGCACTCGCCTCGTAAACCATGCTGCTCACCGCATCAGCCCTTTGAGACTCTGGAAGTTCCTGGAATTGAAACCCACGTTTGCTTTAACTTCGTAACGAACCGTAAGAAAATGGTTTAGAAAGCCAAGTTTAATATTAAATTCTAGAGCAGTCACCACATCATCAGCTGATCTTTCACGATTTGGTGTGGTGTGTGTGTGGCTACTTAATATGAATAGGTTTTCATATTTGATTGCGGAGTATTAAAAACAACCTCTCTGGTATTTAATGCGCAGTGAGATTTGGCATTCCTTTCCTTTATCACTCAACCGTACACGTTTTTGTTCTCACTTTTGGACTTAAATATAGCATACTGTATTCACATTAAAATCTTATCTGAATACCCCGAAACCGAAGATCTGAAATCATTAAACCGAAACAAGACCTCAAAACAGAGACTTACAATCACACTTGTAAACTTCCTCCAAACTTACTAGACAGAAACTGATAAGCGAATTGTGAACATTCATGTGGTTTCAACTAAAGAAACTTGTAAGTTTGGTTAGTGTCAGAGTCTAAATCCGGACAAACAAGTTAAAGTAACTTTGGTAAATACTGTCTTTTGGTCCCTTTTGTCAAATCAGAAACGGAAAACGTCCTGCAGCAGCCAAGCAAGCAGTTTCAAGCTTTAACTACTGGAGCTACAGGGATTGCCATCTAACAGAATATCCTGAGAAACTAGCAAGTCTGATCTAAAACATGGCTAAAACTAAAAGCAAAGTACCTGCAAGAACTTAATGATGTTGCTGGCACCAAAGACTCGATGAGCAATGGTAAACTTGAGAGGTTCGGTAGGAGGAAAATACGGCGCCAACACACATTTCTCAGCACATCTTCTCCTAAGAATCTTGCAGGCGGCACAGGGACTAGCAACCACAGGATGAGGAGGAGGAGAAGAAGATGGGGAATGAGATGGAGGAGAAGGTGAGTTATTGACATTGACAATAGCGGTAGTGGTAGTAGTAGGTGTAGTGGTAGTAGGCGTAGTATTGTTGTCACTATGCTCCATTAATCTCAGGTTTTGTTGGGTTTGAGGACTCCGAAGGAAATAAAAAACAGAGAAGGAGATATAGGTATAAAAGAGAGAGTGGAGAGTTGTGGGGTTGTGTGAGGAAGGCCTAGGAGATTATATAGTGAAAGTTGGAGAGCCATACAGTGAGTTTGACGTCATGCCGGCGAAACTCAATTCAGTTGCTTGGCAACGTTCTCATTTTTCTTTTGTTTGTTAGGTTTTGTGTACTTTTTGATGTCTCATGTGAAAGCCCTCCTTATTATCTGGAATGCCCTCTTCATTATCTGCAAATATTAAAAGAAACAAGAATTACATTTATTTATTAAAACCCCATTTTTAGAGACATTAAAAGTTTTTTTTTAAAATGGGGGAAAAAAAATTAAGTTCACATCAAACTATATTTGACTTTTACCGCAAAACAAAATTGACTTCACAACTCAAAGAGTTTCCTATGCAACCTTGTTTCTTTTGGTTTCTAGCGACGTAAATTCTTGTTTTGTTCTACAAAATTCTGAGTTGATTGCCTAACTTTTCTGGTGAAAATCTTTTCTAAGCTCTCTTTTCTCATCTCCAATTTAATCGGACTCCGTCACAAGTAAAATTTTCAATAAGATTAGCAAAAATGTCTCACCATAAATACTAATTTCCAATCTATGCTATGATCTTGCTAGAGGCATTTTCCTTTTAAGAAAATAAAAGAATGGACCACGTTTGTTACCATGTTTTTAGCAGAAAACCACTGATGTTATCTTTCTGATTTATGATTTGGAGATAAAGTGAGTTACTCCACATTCTCTGAAAGTCAATGTTGTGTCCATCGCATTCTTGTTTGTATATTTGAAGTGAACTCATCACATCTATATCTTATGACCTCAATTGGCCAAATATTGATGTTAGGCATACAAAAATGGCCTCAATTGGCAGTCCAAGATTGACCTACTTCTGCTCACTCTGCCTCTCCACAAATGCCAAGTGGCTATAATTAGTTATTGGGTTTGCTACGAAAGTATTATTTCTACTCCCCCCTTAACCACCACCTTGTATTCTTGGCCTATCACTGAGAACGACACTGTTGTCCTTTCCACATATTTTGGAGAAAAACTAATACTCCCATCAATAATACGAGAAACAGTATAATTAAGTTCCAATTTGAAGGAATTAATGGCATTAAAAGAGAAGTCGGAGAAACAAGGTTGGCAGCTAGAGAGGAGAGTCAGCTCGTTCAGCACATGAGGGAAGAAAAACTACGTTAATAAGTCGTAAGCAGCCGTTTGTGATTGTGACGTCTCCTAATCTTAAGCGCTTAAAGAAGTAAATAGATGCTTGAAGAATCAAAGGAATTCTTCTTATTGATTAACGACATTTTCCTCTCGAGTTCTAACCAAAAATTCCACAAATTAGAAAAATATAAGATTTGGACTAGCGATCTATATTCAATCTCATCAATGTCTATGATATTCCAGTAGTCATCATTTTTTAAGTTTCCTCTTTATCACAGTCTTTTGCGTGTGGACCTTACAAGTTAAAAAAGAACAAAACGCTACTCATTATCTTTGATTTATTGTTTACTGCTTGTATGATACAATAGTTCCAAGAAAGAGTTGATATTTCACACTGCAACAACAGCAAGCAGTTTAGTGTAAACACACGTACGATGCGTCTTCCTGAGAAGGATAATATTGCACTATAAATGTTGTGTGGTCTTGTGGGCTCTGAAAGTTTTGTGTGTTTACATGCTCTTTTATGTATATAATATAGCTGTTCTTATTATATGTGTGTGGTCGTGTGTGGATTGGAACTGCTACAAGACGAATTTGGTGTAGGAATAGCTAGACAGTTCCTGTTTCCAAAAACACGATTGTTAATATTAGTCGGGCTTTAAATTATAGTCTGCCATGTGCAGTCAGAACTTTTATCGTAATTTGTCGTTATTACATTTATGTTTTTTTCCAGTACTTCTGCATCATTTATAATTGTTATAATTACTTACAACTGTAACATAATCCATATTCTGCAATTCAAAAGTGTAATATTAACAGATTGGGTATATAGTACTGGAGCTATCATTCCTGATGGGCACTGATATGCAGTGTTGCAGTAAAGTTATATATCGATTTCTGGGGTCCTACTGATTAAGATTACACGATTCGTCCTGCAAAACAAGAAATGTGATAATCTGGTTTGAATGGTCATAGTTGAAACATCACCTTCATCCCTCCCTTTTGTAAGTGCACTTATTTATACGGCATCTCACTGCTCTGACTGATTATAGATTTTCTTTATGATGATTAATGAGTGGTGAATAAAATTAATTACACAAGAAGGGATAATTATTATCTTATCAAACAGATGATAAGGCTACAGCTAACATTGCCAATCGGATGGTATATATCCAAGATGACCTATGTAATGAAGAGATAAGACCCAACCCGTGACATATTTAAGAGACCCTGATCGAAAACATTCCTTAAGACTTCTTGACCATATACTTTGAAAATACTATTCTCGGTCTTATTTGCACAAATCTAATAAGTTGTACGCCAAATCAATGTGAACATGGAGCAGTGCACGAATGATAGGATATCTTAGATAATTCTGTGGGATGCTTGGTTAGTTTACGAATCCTATTTGGAAGCAGTCCGAATTTTGACAGGATTGGAAGGTCATGTTCGTCGAGTTGTCAACTTTCTTTGGCGAGGATTCACTGATGCTACGATCAGGTTCAAGCCAGATTTTATGTCTCCCACTATTAAGTATATTCTTGTCGAGGCCCACACGGTTTCAGGACAACAATGTCTTCACAGCAAGCAGTATCCCACTTTCAGATCATCAGAACACTGATTACAGCTGCTATGCTTGGCTTCAATCTTATTGTCCTCAAAATTCTTGCTCCCATTTTCCTCAGTTTCAATGACTCCAAGGTTGCCAGATTTCAGGACACGGTTATTACAACAGAAGAGATTCTCGAATTAATTGAACCTATGTGTCATCTTCATGCTCGTGACATGAATAGACTCTATAGACTGGTTAAGGCTGTTAGAAAGGACAGCATAACTTAACTTGCAGACAAATTGGTCACTCCTTCATTGGCTGATGGGAGAATGATGACGAAAATACATATTTACGTGTTTCCAACTCTAAGACGGCTGGTTCACAATACAAGTAGTCTGTTTCTACCCAATCTAAAAATGGGATAATAAATCTTATTAAAATCCAAGATAAGTTCTGTCATCTTGTTACAATCGCACATGCTATTTTGAAATAACTTGTCAAATTGAAAAGATTGATTTCAAAGACGTGATTAGACTGGTGAAATTGACTCTTTTTAAGGGTTTAAATCACAATATATAGAATAATTGCAACTCACTCACCTTTGAAGGATAGATTAATTAATGTGAATTCACAGAAACTTATAAATATGATTATTTAATTTTAAATCATTTTTTACTAAATAATTTATTCAAAATATAAATTTATAAATTATTATATATTAAACAATTTATTCAATATATATTTATATGATTACGAATTTTATCATAAAAATTTGTTGTTATAATTTTTTTAAGAATTTTTAAATTTAGAAGATTTTATTTTTAAAATTTAAAACAATAATAATTTTCAAATAAATGCAAAAACGTATCATTTTCATTTCACGTTTAATAATGTTTTTTTGATAAATAACATTTCATTTTTATCATTCCTTCGAGAACTTCCCTCATGAAAGTTAACTAAATAAGGTGGGGAACTGCGCACTTGCTGCAGTTATTCAACCAAAGCCATTGAAAATGGGTATTTTACAGCAACTGCAAGCTGCACTTGCTGCAATTATTCAACCAAAGCCATTGAAAACGTGTATTTTGCCGCAACTGCAAGCTCTTATTTCTTTCAAGTACTAAGTACACTAGTTCCATAAATCATGGTATGACTTCAAAGATACAGCAGTTTATAGTTATCTTGTACATGCTTCTGTTCTGAGCACGCTCTATCGGCTGAGATCAGGGTATTTTGACGAGTCAGTAATGACATACTGGCGTGTCTGTTGACGAATCAAGTTAGGCAAGTTGAAAGAATTCTCATAGTTAATTGAATACTCGAAGGAATTTAGCTGTTCCTTTTCTGTGCATTTAACGACTTGATTTCTAACTCTAGAATTATAAAATATTAACAACAACAATAATAACATTTTAATAAAATTTTTGTTGAAATACGAGGTTCTCCTAATTAATAGAGGAACTATTTTCGATAGACTCATAAAAAATTAAGTTAGGCGAGTCGAACGAATTCTCATACTTCATTGAATACTTGAAGGAATTTAGTTATTCCTTTTCTGTGCATTTAACGACTTGTTTAGAACTAAAAATAATAACAATAATAATAAGAATATAAAGAGAAAAGTAAAGACAAGTTTTTCAGTATAACCTTTTGATTTTTTATTATTTATAATTGTTATTCAATATTTTTTGATACTTTGAGTTGAAATTTCTTAATTTATCTAATATAAAAGCAGGCTCGACTTTAGGTAAGGGCAGAAATGACACCCGCTTGGAACTTATTCTTAATTAACTCCTATTTTATCTCATTTTACTTTTTTTATAAAGGTTCATTTTTAACATTCATAAAGAATAAAAAAAGATAAATATAGCCTTTTTTTTTACTTTATTCAAAACGTATAAAATATTAAAAACAGGGGTGTCTTTTTACATACCATAATGATATGGTAAATATAACAAAATCTACTAATCTAAAATGATAAAAGAGAATTGAAAGTGAAGCGGTTGTTCTTAAAACTAGTTATTTTTATTTATATATAACTGATACCGTTAAATCGTATCAATTGGAAGAAATACTTTTCTAGTGATGTTGAACAGATGTTGCTGCAATAAGTAGGGATGTGAATGAGATGTTTCCACGTTATTGACTTCAGAATTCAAGAACAGGTTCTTTTCCATAGAAGAACCACTCCACGTATATCTCACTTGGGGAAGGCAGAAAAGATAAGATTGAAGGCTTTTTTTTTCTAATGCACAGGAATTTTGACAGACTCAACTAGACTTTATACTTGTAGAATATGTAAACGACTGTTAACTATGATTTAGTTCTTATCCTTTGTAGATATAATTTTTAATCTTTTTTCCTGTGATACTTATCTTGTATACTTATATTATATTCTTCCTGTCGTACTTATCTCGTATACTTATCATTATGTATTCCATAATTCAATCAATAAAAAACACTAATACACTCCATTATTTTCAATACACTATCACCAGAATGGGCAGACTCTTCCTATTTCATCTACTAGTTCTTTATCTTTTCCT
>JAOQMM010000008.1:3495210-3506315 GCA_027563515.1 Erythroxylum platyclados | reverse complement strand
CCTGAATTTTAGCAAGTTTAGAGCCAGTTACCAAGATGCCATCAACATAAATAGCTACAATGGTTAGATCATAACCTCCATTATACTTATCCAGGGCACCACTATCCGCCAAAGCTACCGCGAGATTCAAAGCTGTTTGACCGCCCATTGTAGGCAACAAAGCGTCAGGTCGCTCCTTTTGAATAACCTGCTCAACTAACTCCGGAGTCATGGGAGTAATGTAAGTCCGGTCAGCCATTTCAGGGTCGGTCATGATTGTTGCCGGGTTTGAATTGATCAAGACAACCTCGTATCCTTCTTCCCTCAACGCTTTACAAGCCTGAGTACCCGAATAATCGAACTCGCAAGCTTGTCCAATCACAATAGGACCTGCACCAAGTATCATTATTTTCTTCAAATCTGTGCGCTTGCCCACTTTATCAAACATCCCAATCTCTTTTTTCGGTGTTTCCAGACTCATCTTTTGGCTGCACCGAGCTGAATTCACTCTCTTGCTCAGTTTGGAGTAGCGAGTGACACGAAGAGGCCATGGTTGGAGCTTCAGCGAGCTAAAGTTCTTGTCTTTATAAAGAAAGATACGAGAACCGGCGGCTTTGGGCACAAAGGACTTGGGAAACAAAGACTGATTCTTGAAGACAGAGCTAGAGGCCAGCTTTTCGGCGAAAAGGGCCATTTGGGGTGACCGGAATGAGTTTGTTTCGCAGAGAAAACGAACACAGGAGAGATGACTATGGAGGATTGCGGTTGTGGCCGTTGAGATAGAGTGGTGAAGAACAGAGGATTACAGAGGATGGAAAATTTGCGTGTATGGACGTCAGTGTAAGTTGTGGGCTTTTGCACTGATTAAACAAGCATTTTAGGGTTTTGAAGGATCAAAGTGACAGTGTTCGGTTCTGAACTTCTGATCTTAATCAGGATACTCTGTGGCATGACCATGATGTTAAAAGGTAAATTATATGACTTCTTGAGTTCTGTCCTTCTGCACATATTTGTACGTGTTGTCTCCTAATTATTAATCTAATTAAGTTTATTATTTAATTTTAATTTATTTAATACGTTTCTGTTACTAATTAATAGATACAATAATTAACATACTCTTTATTAGATTGAAGTAAAATTCGTATCATTACCTTTTCACATTTTAACGAAATTTTTATTTAATATTATTGTTGTAAATAATATATATATATAAATGCTATAAAATGAGGGATATTCCACTTCTTTCTACTTTCACAATTAAGTAATTCCTTTACACAAATATGAAACAATATCCAACTAATTAGAAATTTCAGTCTTAACTAATATTGTTAAACAAAAATTGTTCAATTTCAAAAGAGATAGAAGAAAATGGTTGTAGGGAGAGAAGAATTGGATCAAGGTCTCTTCTGTCCTGCCCGCTCCAGTTTGAAGTTAATATGCTAAATCTAGGTTGATTAGACTTTAGAATTACGATGTGCAAGTTTAGCCTGACCTAAATTTCAATACTTATAAGTAAAATAATTTTGTTTTGGTAAAGTAATTTTTTTAATTTTTTAATTAAAAAACAGTTTGAATGGTCCATTATTGTCCTTAATTTAAAGACGTCACTTTTTGTTTTTAATTTAAAAAAAAAAACACTGTCTATTGTCATCCTTATCTGCAAGGCATGTCAGTTAGCGCATTAACACTTAGAAAGAACAAAGACATATTGCCTTTTTTATTTTTTGTTCGCACTCAATTATGATTGCATGAATCCGGACGTACGATAGAGTCAGATTCAGTAAGAAGTTACTGTTGGTGAATCGTGATGGTTAACATGAATTACAGGATCACAGGTATGTAAATGGACATTCATAAAGGCATATTGGGATGAGTAATTGTGATATGAGATTCTATCAACCCAATAGAAAATAGCAGACAATACTAAAATTTAACAGAACAAAAGGAAACAGTAATTTCATATTAAGATGGTCATTAATTAAAAAGTTAAGCATAAATTTTGTGAAATATTTCAAAATTAATTTAGATGGGTTAATTATAAGAAAAATCTTAAATTTCACTTAATTTTGTAATTTAGCACAATCTTTAAAAAATAACATTAAAATATTCCAATTTTTAATTTATAGTCAAAATAGCCCTACATTTAAGTTATCCTTAATATGAATAACATGACAAGTCAAGTTAGCTTAATATTTTTACAATATAATTGACACATATTGCATTTATGCCATGTATTAATTTTATCATTTAATAAAAAAATATTAAACATCATAAAAAATATAGGAAAGAGTATATAACTATTAGGGATTTTAATATTTTAATTTATTAAATAATAAAATTAATAAATGACACAAATATAATATTTTACAGTCATGTGACAAAAATAGTCACTTTATTCACATTAATAAAGAAATTATGTCAAACTATTTTTGCTAAAAATTTAATGTTAAGATTCAAGTTAGTATTATAAAATTGAATAAAGTTAGAAATTTTTTATAATTAATTTAATATGTTATTAACTAATTATAATTGTCTTATCATAAACATGTATTTTCATCTTAACTATAAAAATATAACTACAATTGAAATTTAAGTGAAAAAGTTTGAATGTTAGCATAATATCATAAACTTATTAACAGTACAATCAACAATTTGTTAAAAGCACAAAAAATAAATAATTTTCATTTTAAAACAAGTTTCTAAAAGTACTTTACCTTATCAAACTAATTAAATTATTAAATACATATAGTAGTTTTTAAATTATATATTTTAATAAATTATTTAGCAATTTAAAATCAAATAAGGTTGATTCAATTAAGAGAAGAGGATGTAAAATGAATTAAACATCGCAACAGGATAAAATTGAAATAATTTTATAATAATATTATTTTAAAATTTTAAAATTACTCTACAATTGAACTTTTAAATTAAAGTTTGGATCGAGTTTGATAGGTTTGAATTCTGATTTGATTGGGTCGGGTTTCAAGCCGACTACCTAGAGTAGCTGCACATAACTTCGTCAGCTCATTGTTTGACAGTGGCACTTGGGCTTCCTAAGTCACCAGACTTTTGTCTCTCGGCCCAAACGTACCCCTCGACACCTCACTGTGAGCTGCTGGTGTCGAGCCCGTCTAAGCGTTGAAGTCTTTGAAGTTTGAACAACGCCGGCGGGTTGACGAGAGGAAATATTAAGAGAAGAACAAAAACGACGCCGTGTAAAAATGCGCAGCATTCAAAAAATAAAGAAAAAATTAAAAAAGGGGATCTCATCTTAAGTCAAAGTCAAAACGAAAGACTTTTCTTTTACAGAGAGAGCAGCCACCTGCGTGGGAATATGAATATCTATCCTTCAGACGAAACCAACCTGTAAAGCCAAACGAAGCCAACCCGAAACCTCATCATATTAATATCACCAATGCCATGTGCTCTTAGGATCATTCCACTTGTTCTTTTGGGTTTTGGCTTTCTCTACGCTTCTTCCTCTTCTTAGTCGCATTCTCTCTTTTCTCTTGAGTTTCACACCTGTTCTTGTTCTTGGCTCTGCACCTGCTTGAAGAAAGAGCTTCCTGTTCGCTAAATATGGTTCAGATCAAGGAGTTGTATCCTGTTGCTTACCTTGAAGTTTTTTATTTTGCTTTTGGAATTTATATTCTTCTGTTATGGTGCCATGTAAAATACGATCACAATTTCATGGATGGCTTCTTGTATCTTGCTTTTTTTTTTTTTTGGGGGGGCCTCATTCTCTTTGTTTTTTGAATTTTTCGCTCACGAGTTATTTCAACTCTGTGTTTTGAGGAGACCCTTTTGAGTAATACTACAGGTCTTCAACTTCATGACTTTGTTTCAACATAAAGTATCTGAGAAGGTATATAATCTTACGCGTTTTGCGTAATGGTTGACGTATTGTTGTCTATAGGCTTGGAATGGGAATGTGATCCAATTTGTAATTTGTTCTCTGACTTGCAGTGTATCTTCTAGTGGCTCCGAATTGTTCTCTCAATTTAACTCTTTTTAGTTCTGTTTCCTGTAAATGCTACTTCTTAATTAGAAATCTTGTATTGCGTTATCTCCCTTGAGGATTCTGTGTTTTATGCTTCGATTTTGCCTTAACCCGTGAACTTTTCCTGGGGATTATTTCTATGAAGTCGAATTGTCATGCCCTTGTCAATGGAAGAGGTATGTGCCAGATGGATTGCTCAGAAGTTTGTAAAATTGCAGAAATCTAATTTCATGTCATAACATAACTTCGTGAATTTTGGAATCCAGTATCAGGTGGGCCAGAGATATACCAACATGAGGATGCAACAAGAGAATACCACTAGTACTGAGGGCGTTGAAGTTTTGGAGAACAAGCTGATTGAAGATGAGGAATTTGGAAAGTGTCAGTATACATCCAAGGTTTATCGATTCCAAAGGTACTTGATCATTTTCTTTGAAGTTGTTTTCTGGCCGTTTATCTCTGTGGTCATATATGCTATGCTAAACTCCTATAAACTGTACAAAAGCTAAATGTAACACGTGTTAAGGCAATTTCTGATAATGAATTTAGTAATTAGCATCAGAAAAAGCCTCTCTACCAATTAGTGTAAGGCTACTACTGAACTTTTTAGACCTCGCATATCAGTGAAACTTTCACTACGTTGTTGTTGTTGTTGAATTTAGTAATTAGCACTTATGATACATTGGAGGGATGGTGAGTTGGTTTTGGTTGAATTGTCTGCTTTCAGGCAGGTCATTCAATTTGCAATTTCATCTTTTATTGGAGTGAGCCTCCATTGTCATTTCTATATATTCATCTCCCCTTTTCTGGGTTTTATTGCCAAAAATGGTGCTACATTTATGAGCTTCACTTCCGGAACTACATGACCCTAGTTCAGAGAATGCCTGTGATTTCTCTCTGACATCACCAAGCATATTGATCATAGGATGATTCGTGACATTTTGACTTTTAGTTCTTCTTTAAAATTCTTATGTTCTCCAATTGACTTCGATTTCGGTACTTGAGTTAGTAACGCAGTTTTGTTAAAAACTTTCAGCAAAGCACCTGTTTGGCTTGCCAGTTTTGCACCAACAGATGCTCTCATCATGCAAGAAGAAGCTTGGAATGCATACCCCAGATGTAAAACAGGTTTCCAATTTATTTCTACAAAACTGTTCCCTTCATATTACTGACTTTCTTGAGATTTGATCAGTTAACGATACTGATGTCTTTGTTTCTTGATCACTGCTAACGGATGTGATGCTGCCAGTCGTGAAGGTATTAACTCATCTCTCACAGACTAATAAATAGATATCTTTGGTTAGAAATGTCAAATAACACTCATTTATCTGCATTTCTGCAGTGCCCTTATTTCACGAAGTTTTCTCTTACCCTTGAAACTATTCACAAGGCAGATAATGGGCATTCAGAAAATGTAAGTTTGTTCAGAGTTCATATTTCTAGTCACAATATACTGATCTAAATTGGAGCCTAATGAGTGAATTTTTTCATAGTGGTGACAAAACCATGCCGCATTTACATGCTATTGATTTCCTTGGAATTCTCTAAACTTTGAATCTTGGCAAATCAGGTGCATGATTTAAGTGAAGAACAACTTGCAGCACGAGAGGTTGAATATATTGACATAGCTTCACCTTCCACAGACTATTGGAGCTATGTTATTGGAAACAACAATATGGACTTCTCCAAGTTCAAATCTGCAAAAAGTGGTCGCGGTCCACTTTTGGATGGATGGCAGGTTGGTGTCATCCTTACTTGTAATTGAACATGCCAATAAAAGAAGAAGCTGATCACTATATCACTCTCTCTTCATGAATCCTTTAGAAATCAACCACAAATCCACTTATCTCATGTTCTTCCTCTTTGAAGTGAAAACTGGAGTAATTCCTCACATCTATAACCAACTCTCCAGATGTCTTATTGTTTTCGAGTAAAATGAAAGGTTTAACTGTTACATTTCCAACCTATTAAAAATGATGGTGCTTGTCAAGACAATAAACAATTCAGTCATGAGTTGGCACTGGATATGTCTATTATATCAAAATAATGAACTAGCCTCTTAGGCCATATTTCTTATCCTCTGTCTCGATTGTTTTAGGATGATTAATTTTAGAACTAAATGTATGCAGGATAGATGCAACCCTGTCATGACAGCATATAAATTGGTGATAATAGATGCACCATACTGGGGTTTTGGTTATCGCCTGGAGCAAGCTTTAATAGCTGTAAGTCCTAATCACACATCTTTTTTCTTGGAAGTGGTTGCTTTTAAATACCTGGATTGGAAAGCCGATATCACAAAGATCTTAGGCTTGTAAAACTGCATGATAGATAAATAGTTTCATTTATATTTGGGTCACTGAAATTAGGAGAAGCTTTGCAGTAAAGGAGATGTCTTTGACTAGTACTCTTACACTCGCTCATGGTTACCCATCCAATGATAAGAAACTCTTTTTACATTAACTTCTACAGGGTGAAAAGGCCCTCTTTATAGAGAGTAATCGAAACTGCTTAGCTTGGATTGACGAATGGTGTGGGATGACTATACAACAAGTTCGTGAACTTGAATTACTGAGCAGCTCTATATTAAAAAAGGTAAGGTCTTGGAATCCCAACACTCTTCATCACTTTGTTTTTAAAGACGTTAAATTGGTGGACTGGAGATTCCAACTAACAGGAAATTATGGCAGAGTTTAGTATGTGGACTATTGCTTTAAAGTCCTTACTGTTTTCTTGTTTCTAAGTATCTATGCAATGGAAGGAAAGGGCCTTTGGTCGTTTTGTAGCCCAGATGCAAACCCTAATCTACTTCCAACATGTCAATAGAGTTATTTTGACTCACTAACTGTTTCTTTCAAGCAAAAGTTTGAACTGACACACAAACGGTGGTTGCAAACAGAAAGCTAAAGCCAACTTCGATTGACAACGATGACGTTGAGGAGATAGAGGTGTCTGCTTAAACCTAAGCAGAACTACTTGTGGATAATTGGAATTCAATTCTTGAGGCATTTGCACTGGACGGAACATGTGTAACATGATTAAAGTTGTGATCCTTCAGAACGTATCTGGATGTAGATTTATAGAAAAACTCCAATTTTTTGGGACATTAATGTATTATAGTTATGTTTGCAACATTCTTTGAAGGGAATTCCGCAAATTTCTTGATGCAATCTCTAATTTGAATTCGTGATAAACCAGTTACATTAGTAAAATAATTTAAAAATGATTTCCAACATTACGATTGAAATTACCTTAAATAGAGATTCTATAATTAGAAAGAAAGATTAATGTTTACCTTTAATGTTTACAAGAACAAAAATGTCCAGAGGAAGCCAATCTTGGAAAATTTAAAAAGCTAGACAAAAGCATACAATACATGGTTGGGCTGGGCAAACTAACATGCAGGTCCAGGCACTTTCTTCTTTACATTATTACATCATTTATATCTGAATCATCCTTGGATGTTCTTTTGTCATTCTTGCTTCACCATAGGGTTCATCGTTGTCTATTCGGCGATTGTTTCTGAAAGCTGCACAGCCAAGTACATAAGCAATGACTAGGATTATAAGTACGACGATGTTTATCACTGAAACCTTTCTCCAACTCTTCCTCAGGCTCCCCAGAACACCAGCCTTGCAAGAGTTACAGGAATAGCAGAGTTGCCCTTGATCGTTGTTCCAGCTGCTGCAGTCTGTATTATAAGCAGCACCTGCACCTGATGTCCAGACTGTCTCGTTCACATATGTGAATCCACACTCCGTCGGAGGCTTGCAGCAACCAGACTACACATTAAATAACTTTGTTAGCATTCAAGGATGCAGGAAGAACCTTGGAAGTAACTAAGTAAACAGTCTAGTAATACCCAACTTTCTAGATCCGGACCGACTACAAGAAGCATCATCCTTTGTCCTATGTAACACAACTGTCTAAAGTACAAATAGACACGTACACCTGATTATCTTTTTTTTCATACGAGAAAGGTGAGTGTAGGGTTTACCACTTGTCAAGTGGAACCGGAGACCACCGTCCAATGTGGTCCGAAAGGTATCAAATTGAGATTATGCGATAGTAGGTAGGAAATTGGATTGTTATGAAGGCCCACTAGATATTAAACAGAGAAGAACAATATTATTATCAGTTATAAAAGTTTGACAGGTTAACAAACATCAACTTGATTAAACAAACTAACAACTCTCCTTTCCAGGGCATGTTGGGTTTTAGTCATTATCCAAAGATAAGCCCCACATGGCACCATTTTTATTGCCAAGGAACGTCTAGAATCTACACACCATAGTGTCCCCATGCCCCCACCAAATACCAATCATTTGTGCCATAAGTTAAGACCCTCTTTATTCCCAGAAAAAAAGGATGGATATTTGTGGTTGACATGAAGGTACTTTAGTAAGGTTTTGAATCGGAATATACATTCACTTTCCAAGTTACTAATCAGAAGTGTAAAAAGAAAGGTAATCAGAGATTCCCAAAAGGGATTTGAGTTTTGTAATTCAAACTTTCCCTCTTCTTTGATTTTCTTATAACCCTTTTACTTTAGTACCATCCCAAGCAATTTGGGATCTTGGTAACAAAACTTTTTAGTTTAATCTTTTCTGGATTAGATCTAACCTAAAATAGCTACGACAAATAATCAGAACCCAGAAGCAGTTTAAAATCTTGAGATATAACTAAACTAAATGGTTGTAAACACAAGTTCTTGAACTTAACTTGCAGATTCTCATCTCCCATCAAAAAGCCGAAATAAAAGTGAAGGGTTGGATCGATACATACCTCAATAGGACTAAGCCTCCTCATATAAAACATGTCAGCAGTCTCAGGGACACCATTAACAGTCCTTCCCATCTTAGAACAAATCTTGGAGTCTCTTATACAAGAGCTAATCTTACTCCAGTAACTATCACTAGCCACACGGTCCCTTAACCACCCAGAGTAGTCCTGCAGATAGTAGTCGAAGTAAGCCCTGTTGGGAACTGCCCGACCTGACCCTTTATCGGTGACAGAATAAGCAAAGATGATGAACCCGATAAGTGCGGCGATGATGAAGAACATGACAAAGAGGTAAAGCCACATTAAGAAGGTGTTTCTGTAACACGCGCCAGCGAAACCTGCTAAAGAAATGACCATGATTGAGGCACCGATGATGATCAAGGGCCACTGTAAGAACTTGAGACAGTCTGTGTTGTTGGCTCTGCTGCTCAGCCATATACCACCTCCTAGGATTGGCAAGGAGAGTAAGAAGGTTATGAAGTTTAGTAAACCTATCAAGTGGTTGCTGGTTCTCATGATGCTTTTTCTCTGTATGTATTATTGATATGGTCGTGTTTCTTCTTCTTCTTCTCTGTGAGGTTTTGTGGTTTCGTTGCTAGGTAAGTTCCATTTATGGAGGGGAGAGGCTGGAGGAATGGCAGTTGTGCCCTTGCGACTGCCTACGTGTCCATTAATGAGGGTGGTTGCATGGGTAGTTATGTGTGTTTACTTGCCCTGCGGTTCATAGCGTTAGAGCTAGAGCGAAGTTATTTACTTTGGCACTAAGGAGGCACTGATTTAAGGGATCAAGAGTGCTCGTCCGCATGTGGATGCGATGACGTGTCAATAAGATATTTGTTGTAATGTGAAGAAGGTCTTAGTCTTGCTCTATTCTTTGACCTGCCTTTGACATCTATATGATGCACTCTTCATCATTTATTCATTTTTTATAATAATTTAGAGAAGATATTTAGAAGATGTTGCTTTCATAAATACTTTTTTATCATATTTTCATTATTATTCAGATAATAGGAAACGTGTCAGTTGATCATTGTAATAAAATTGAGTCAATGCCTTCTAAACTATTTTGCAACTCTATAGTCTAAAAGAATAATTAAATATACCAAAATCATATTTATTTTTATTGGAATAATGAAAAACAAAGTATTAGAAAATTTTATTTTAAATTTTAATATTCAAATTTAAAATTTTGTAATTAATTATAGAACTTTTAAAATCAAACAATTAAATTTAAATTATTATTTTAAAAAACTATATGATATCTTTTTTCTTATATGATTTTAATATTAAATAAGTGATATCGTAAGAGTTTAAAGGTTATGTTAAAGAAAAAAATAAAGGTTAATTTTTTAAAATATTCAATTTTAAAAAATTAACTGTTTTTAATTCGTTACCTTTTTCATTATTATGGTTTATATTGAGTAATTAAGGAATTTTAGATAATCAAATTTGTGGTTTACAAGCCCTATAGTCTCCAACCCTATGATTTACTATTTAAACCAACAAAGTGGGAAAACGACATGTATTTCTCATCTCTTAGTTCTTATCCTAAAATAAATGTGTGTAAGACTAACCATAAAAGATGATTAATGTGTGTGTGTTGGTGGGCCAAAATTTCGACACGTGTTACAAGAATACAAAGTTGGCTGCCGGCTTAGTGAATGCTGTAATATTCCCTCCACTTTCTTGTGGCGTGGAATAGAAGTCCCAAACAACACAATTTCAACGTTAAACCACGCATGTATTATTCTGAATTTATAACGTTGAAGAAGAAAAGAAACGAAATCATTACTGAGCAATAATTAAGTAAATCTGTCGTCCCTTTTAACGGTTTGAGATTATTGTCTTAACTTTAACCGTTGAGATTGCGTGCGTGTATGTACAAAAGATGGCATAATGTATACTTTTACTTTATTATAGCTGGACCAAAACGGTCCAAATGTTTTAGTTTCCTGTCGTTGTTGAAGAATTAGCTACCAGCTGATTAGTAGGAATTATGTCAGTTGATTTAATCAGATATTATCAATTGTTTATTTAAAAATATTTGATAGAATTAGTTTTTAATGGATAAAATACCTTATAAAAATATAACTTAAAAAAATTTATAAAAATATAAATATTATATTTTAGTACTTCTTTAAATATTCTCATAAAAATTTAGATTTTAGATATTTAATTTTAGAAAAAATAAATTTATAACTCCAATAAAAATATAAAACATATAATAATAATAAATTAATATTATTACCATTGCTACTACTACTTTCATTTTTCTAGTATATTAAAATATTTATCACCAACTTAATGTCTTTTGATAACTTTTATGTAATAATGCTTATTTTTT
>JAOQMM010000008.1:3444788-3463102 GCA_027563515.1 Erythroxylum platyclados | reverse complement strand
GTATTCAAACCTGGTACACTCGACCTCTGATCCGGTACCAAATTTGGTCCGGTAAGGTACGTACCGGCCAGTACCAACCGGTACGGTCTGATACTCAGAACCATGTGAAATCCTGAGGAGGGAATCACCTTGGCTTTCCTTTGACAGGATTGAATTAGCAGAAATAGCGTGCGCGCACACACACACATATGTATATGTGGACGTGGAAGAACTAGAGCATTACCAACAAAGACACGCAAGAAGATACAAGGATGACAAAAAAGGAGCCTAACAAAGAGTCTGCAATGGCTGCTCCAGTGATCGGTTACAGATTGAAGAAGCCATTTACGACATTGGATATCTGCGTAGCATCTATGCTCTTTACATTGAATTCTTTGATAAGATACACAATCAAGTTTGATGTCCAACCTCCACTAGCAAGTGTCAAGCCTGTTAATGTCCCTGCAGGTGAGAAGAAACACAGAATTTCTGCATCATATACACGAAAAAGAAGGACATGTACTGTATATCTATATATATACAGAGATATATATATAGAGAGAGAGAGAGTGCGAGGTGCCTATCATATAAGGGAAGGTGACCCAATTGCCTCTAGAGAGTGATTCCTCCATGTCTGCTATTCTTGACCGATTGAGGAGCAGCTCCATACATATATAGTGCCAACAAGATGTTACAGTACTTGGCATACTCAGGCCATGCGTGCTCTTAGAAATGTTTATAATTAGGTGACAGAAAAACCTTTTTTTTCATTTGCTGCTAATTGTGGTTTGTGAATTGAAATTTGTCAAAGAAGCTTGTAGAGGAACGTAGTAAATAACTTGGAAAACAATCCAAATAGTCCTATTTTATCATAAGTAATTTTTTAAGTAAATTAATGACCTGACAGGACAGCATCTAATACTTGACAGGCTAGCAGTTTCGGGTACCAATAGGATTAGGGTTACCTCGAATTAGCGTTTAGGAAGATGCTTACATTCTCTTCCAATGTTGCTTACAGAGCAAAGAGCATATGTTAGGCCAGGTTTGCACTTAATGCAAATCCTTCTGACTTGATTGGACGCAACCCAAACTCATTCAAGCTCTTTTCATTTCTTGGATAGTAACTATACCCACCACTCAATGGAAAAATGAGTCACAACTTGTTTTATGTAAGTATGATCTCGATGTTCGTCAAAGCCCTTTACAATGAACATAGCTACCCGCCATTTATCTCGAAGCTTTGAAGATACAAATATTGATGAAAGCTCTATAATTTGATCGTGAGTGAGAATATAGGTCATGTGTATAGAGAAAAGCAACTACATTGGGAATGAGTTCACATGCAAACAAACTGCATTTCAAAACAAAAGAATCCCAAAGTTTCATTTCTTTTATTATCGTACAGATCGTATTTGGCTTGTTGGTTTGGTACAGCACTCTCTTTATTATAATACCCCTCTACTCGATGCTTTGACTCACTGTTCACAATCCTGACGAGACATGGATTCTATGAACATGGAACAACAGACCAAAATCTGTCACGTTGTGTCTATGCCTTATCCTGGTAGAGGCCATGTAAATGCCATGATGAACCTCTGCAAGCTTCTCTGCTCCGCAAAACCTGATATTCTCATCACATTCGTTGTCACCGAAGAATGGTACAGCTTCATTTGTGGGGACTCGGTCATTACTAAGCCTCCTCCTAATATTGAGTTTGCCACCATCCCTAATGTCGTACCCTCGGAGCTAGTTAGAGGAAATGATTTTGCGGGGTTCATCAGGGCCGTTTCAACGAAAATGGAAGGTCCATTTGAGGAGCTTCTGGACCTAGCCAAGTCGCCTGTTAACGCCATTGTAGCGGATGCTTTCTTGACTTGGATGGTAGGTGTGGGAAACCGAAAGAATATTCCGGTTGCGTCTTTTTGGCCTATGCCAACTACCGTGTTTTCATTTTTCTACCATTTTGAGCTTCTTCAGCAAAACCATCACTTCCCGGTTGACATAACTGGTACGCAAGTATTCCTTTTCTCACTCTATGTGAATCGTTTCTAGACATGATGGTCTCATTGGCAGATGAACTATGCAGGAGCTGATAACATATTCTAAAGTTTCTAAAATTCATTCCAAAGTGATTATTTTTGTATCATAGTGCGCGGTAGATGTGCTGGAAGATAAATACACAACTCTCTAAAAGATCAACTAAATATTAATAACAAGAAAGAACTCTTTAAGTTACAATAGTAGAAAAATATGAGCATAATAAACTAAACAACGAAACCAACACTAAAATTTAATCTTAGAAAACCCTCCAGTGTAGAGGGAAAATAAAACGGGATAAACTCACAAATAAATCCATTAAACTCAACAAGGATTTACAAGAAAAGTTGATCTCTCACTCCCCATAACAACAAGTTGTCTTACAAAATTTCAGAATTGAAACTGAAGTAGAAACAATCAAACAAGGATAAGAATCTAACTCTCTTTGTCTTTTGGATATTGTGTTCGTACTCTCTATCTCTTATATAGAACTAGGCTCAAATGAGCTATTTATAGATACCTTTGATCGTTAAGTCAGAAAAACGTAACTAGCTAGATCACATCTTTTCCTAAAATTAGATTACATTACGTTATCCAATAAGATGACATTCTCATCTGACTCTATCTGATAGGATTTATCTACATTACAACTAACAAGATAAGAAATTATAGAAATGATACATCCATATCCACAAAAATCTCTATTATCTTCAGATGATCCCCACATATGGTTTTTATCTTTTAGAGATGATGTATATCTATTGTGATTTTATCTGTTAAATCATCCAAGATCTCTAATTGATCTTTATCTATTGATGGTAAGTCATCCAAGCCCAAAGTTTTTCATAACACACTGGTACACGATCGTCTAAGTCTAGACATAAACCATAAAGCTGTTTACAATCATCGAAAGTCTCCAAATAAGGCTAGACACTTAACATTCTCATCCTCAAGTCCAAATATGGGAATGCACGTTATTCTCCATTATCTACTTGAGATACATCCCGGCAAGCTTACAACAAAGCTCGAGTTTGTTTCCGGGAATCACTTTAGTTATCATATCAGCACCATTCAAATATGTATGAACCTTTTCGACATTAATTGTTGCTCTTCTATCATAGATCTTAACCAATGATATTTGACATTTTCACAAAATGCAACCTCTTGCACATCCTCAGGCTCTCCCTCAGTAGTAAGTAATAGATACTCAAGACTTAGATACCTTCTGGAAGGCCTTTTCTCTCCTGTTGACCTTTGAAGTGTTTCATCAGCTGTTATATCCCCATTGCTCCCCTTGCTCATAATCCTCAATGGATTCATCTATGATATTGCCTGGACTTGGTTCATGTAGCTTATCACTATCGAATTGTATTCGATCACCAACAACATACGCTTGCTTACACACTTCATCTTCTTCACTTGTAGACTACTCAATAGTCGAAGGAATCAGCGAAGAGCCAACTATGCCATCTGATAAGCTGTAGTTTGATTATTTATTTCCACTCAGAAGATCAACACCTCTCTCGTGCTCCTGGAACTCCACATCTTAACTCCTGACCACCTTTTGCTTCTCTAGATCATAAAGTCTGAAACCAAACTGATCACCACCATATCTAATAAAGATGCAAGGTATCGACTTTGAGTCAAGCTTTTTTCTCTGATCCTTAGGTAGATGTCTGAATACCTTGCAACCAAAAATTCTCAAATGATGATACGTGGGATCTTTGTTAGTCCGCGATCTCTCAGGAATCTCAAAATCCAACAGAATTGAGGGAGCTTGATTTATCAAGTAGAATGCAGTTCAGACTACTTCTCCCCAGAATGTCTTTGGCAACATAGATTCTGAGCATGCAACGAACCTTCTCTACAATGGTTCTATTCATCGTCTCGACAACCCTATTATGTTATGGAGCCCCTAGTTCGATTTTCTCATTCTTTGTCCGACATCTTTTCAGTTTTTGAAGGAACATCATCCTTCACACCTCTGTCCATATCAATAGGATCAAAGAGTTCATCGCAATACAGAAGGTCCTCCATCATAAGCCTCCATATTGAGTAATTTGATGACATTAACTTAACCAATATAGTTGTTTATAGCTTCCATTACGATAACTCTAATAACACTTGTTAGGATACAAATACACAACTCTCTAATAGGTCAATCAAATATTAATGACTAGAAAAAACTCTTCAAGTTGCAACAGCAGAAAATATGAGAATAAGAAACTAAACAATGAAATAAAACACTAAGATTTAATGTAGAAAACTCTCCTCTGTAGAGGGAAGAAATCACGAGGCAAACTAACAAATAAATTCACTAAACTCAATAAGGATTTACAAGAAAAGTTGATCTCTTACCCCCCACAACAACAAGTTGTCTTGCAAAGTTTCATAATTGAAACAACAAACCCTCAAACCAATCCCAGAAATAATCAAACAAAAATGGGAATTTAGCCCTCATTGCCCTCTCTTTATTTTTCCTCACTTTTGGATATTTTAATTGCACTCTCTATCTTTTATGTGGAACAAGACTTAAATAAGCTATTTTTATACACCTCTAGCTTATAGCTAAGTCAGAATCCTAACTGAACTCAACTGGTTAAATCACATATTATCCTAATCAGATTACATCACATTTTTCAATAAGATGACATCCTCATCTAAATAGGACTATATATCTACATCGGATAAGATATTACATCTATATAGAGTGAAACATCCATATCCACAAAGATCTCCGCTATCTTCAAATTTTTTAGAGTTGATATATATCTTCTATGATATTATCCTTCATATCAAGATCTCTCCTTAATCTCTATTCATTGATGATGAATTATCCAAATCCAAAGCCTTTTATAGCACACTAATATACGATCTTCACACTTTTACAGAGACTTACATGGTTAATCTATACAATCGTCTAAGTCAAGACACGAACCATAAAGTCATCTACAATCGTCAAAAGTTTCAAAATAAGGCTGGACCATTATCTTGATGGAAATATAGTTTTGTTTTTTGAGCCGTCACCCTCTTGTAGGCCTTCTTGCAAGGGACACTTAAAAAGAGGAATCAATGGTAACGTCACCAAGAGATCATAGAAATTGATTCCTTCATTTTAACGAACGAAAACTATTAATCAACAGGATCTGGACAAATTAAGGGCTTATTGAGATCTTTTTCAGCCACCTCTCTACATTAATGGGTGTCTATGACATGCATGTATTCGAAGTTCACGGTTGTTCCCTTAAGAAAGCAAGCACTCTGTCCGGGAAGGACCACCCAACTTTTTGAGTGAATAAACTGTCCAATTTGTTTCCAGATTTCTATATGGATTTTGACCTGATTGATCATTTCTTGGAAAAACCACTTGTTTTTGTTTGTCTTCTTCTTTTTCAGAAAGAGGAGTAGAATGTATCAACTATATTCCAGGAGTTGCTTCAACGCGGCTGGCAGACCTTCCCTCAGTTTTTGAGGGAATCGGCAGACAGACCTTGTACGGTCCTCTGCAAGCTGCTTCAATGGTGTCCAAAGCTCAGTATCTTCTATTTAATTCTGTGTACGAACTTGAAGCCCAAACCATTGACGCTTTGCAACCCAAGTTTCCTTTCCCTGTCTACCATATAGGCCCTGCAATACCCTACCTTGAACTCCAACATCACACTTCCAGCAAAGCTTGCAATGGTAAAGATCAGAATTCCCCCGACTACATAAAATGGCTTGATTCCCAACCTGAAGGTTCTGTACTCTACGTCTCATCAATGGGAAGTTTCCTATCAGTTTCAAGTGCCCAAATAGCAGAAATCGTCGCAGGGTTGCAGAACAGTGGTGTCCGGTTCTTGTGGGTGTCACGAGGCGAAACAGCATTGTTTAAAGATTGGTGTAGCGATAGAGGACGAGTAGTGGCATGGTGTGACCAACTGAGAGTGTTGTGTCATCCTTCTGTTGGAGGGTTTTGGACACATTGTGGTTGGAACTCCGCAATAGAAGCCTTTTTTGCTGGAGTTCCAATACTTGCTTCTCCTATAGCTTTTGACCAAATTCCGACCGGTAAATCGATAGAAGAAGACTGGAAGATTGGGTGGAGAGTATGGAGAGAAGCTGGACGCGGAGCTCTTGTGACGCGAGAAGAAGTTGCAAAACTTGTGCGAAGATTTATGGATGCAGAGAGCTTGGAGGTGAAGGAAATGAGAAAGAGAGCGAAAGAAGTTCAAAAGATATGTGAAACAGCAGTTGCAGAAGGTGGGTCATCTAAGGCAAGCATTGATGCTTTTGTCCTAGACATTTCACAGGACAAGGCCAAGTGAACCGGACAATTTGTCTATACTAAACACTCCAACATTGCTTCTAACCATGGGATGGTCATGGGATCCGAAAACCCCTTTTTCATGGAACTTAGTTACTTTTTCTGCTTGTGCTGTGTATGAACCAAACAAAACAGTGTCTTCTGATGATGATGCTTTTGTCATTCCTGGTCTTCCGGATGAGATCCGATTGAAAAAGTCGATCAGATTTAATAAAATTCTAATAAAGTTAAATAATACTTTCAGGTATTATTTTGGTAAGTTAAAACCTAAGTTGGTACCACAAAATAATATGGGAATTAATTTAAACGGATTTAAGTTTAAGGTTAGGGTGCAAATTGCACCTTTTGGCCTAGTTACAATACGTAGGTCTTTAGTTGAAGATATACATCTGAGTGGAAGTTTTGATACTCCTTCACCTATCAGTTAATTTTCAAAGAAAGTCAGGCAATGGACCCTCTGAAACTCGAAAAAAGATCACGTGCTACATAGTGGCCACACAGAGGCCATGCCCTATGATGAAGAAAACCTCTGCAAGCTTCTGTGCTAAAAGAAATATCACCGTCTGTATCACAGAGGAGTGTCATAGCTCCATTAATGGCGACAATTTATAAGCCTTGTACTATAGTATTTGCAACCATCCTTTATGTCGCACCAGATGGAAGGATTTTGCAGGCTTCCTTTAAGCTGTTTCGACGAAAATGAAAGATCCCGTCATAGAGAAAACTAAGCCACCACAACGGACCATTTGATTTTTCTTGCCGACATCAATGGGTAACCAGATCTTCTGAGAATATGAATATCACAAATGCTGAGGTGTAAACAAATTGCTGGCTTGATCCTTTCATCAGCCTAAGGCATCAGAAAACCTGCATAGGATGCATTACAAGAATGACAAGAGAAAAGGAAACAAATTAGTTCTCAGAAGTCAACAATTTCACAAATAAATGGAGTCAGATCTGTTGAACTAGTTAACTTATCACCATTCTGGAAGCTTAAGGTGCGGTTCAAAAGAATCTTCGAGGAAGACATCCCCGTCCTTCAGAGAACAGAGCAGTCACAACCATCATAGCAAGAAGCAATTTTGTTGGCAAATACCATTATAACAATAGCTGTTGATGGTGACAAACTCGAATCATCAAAAATACCCATCGCAGCATATTTTGCAACCAAACAATCCCTTTAATATCTTCTCACTTCCCTCTGAAGCTTATCCTCTTACGCTTTTGATTTAATGCAAATCGTCTTGCCATAGCAACATTGTAGAACCTTCTCATGTGCTCTGAGAGTTTGTTGATGATTTGGAGATTTCCTATCAATGAGAGCTGCATCAAAAAGGAATCAAACTTCTGATATGGCAATTTCATTCCCATGTTCACAACATCTTCTATCAGGTAACATGCTTCCTCTGGTTTATTGCAGCCAAAAAGGCCATCAATCATCACGCAATAAGTATCAACATCTGGTGCACAGCCTCTATCTTCCATCTCACGCCAAGTCTCAAATGCCCCATCAGTATCATCCATTCTAAAGAACATTGAAATCAACATATTATAGGTCTGGACACTTGGCAAACAATCCACCTCAATCATTTTTTTGTAAAGTCTTAGGGCTTCATCACTCTCTTTAGTCTCACAAAGGACCTTTAGAAAACAGTTATAAGTGACTACGTCAGGAGGATAGCCTTTGTTTCCCATCTCTTCCAAAAGTCTGTAAGCTTCTTCAATCTTCCCACTCGAACACATCCCTTCAATCAATTCTTTATAAGTTGAAACGTCAGGGAGACAGCCACTGTTTATCATTTGCCCCAGAAGCTTAAAACAGTCCTCCATTCTACCATTCTGAGCCAGAGCTGCAATTAAGATTGCATAAGTCTTTGAAGTGGGCGAAGACACAGTGGACCCTTTTGTTCTCATGAACTCAAAAAGCTCAGCCGCTTCTTTAACCATCCCTGATTTACAATAGGCATCAATGGCAGTATTATAAGTGAAATTATCTGGGGTATGCCCTAGCTGGATCATTTCTTCCAAAACCCTCATTCCCCTAGTTGGGTTCCTAACTCTACACCACCCAAAAAACAGCACATTGAATGTATTAGCATTAGGCTCAATGCTCTTCTTCACCCTCCTAAACAACGCTTCAGCATCTTCAACCAAACTACACTTACAAAATGCATCTAACAGCAAGTTAAAGGCATTAATTTCAGGCTGAGTCTTCACTCTTATCCTCTTCTTCTTGGCAAATTTCTGAACATGGGTCAGATACTTCTGGGTATAATTCCTCAATATATTCAACAAAACCTCAACAGGGACAGCCTTCTTATTACTCCTTTTCATGTAATCAAGCATATCACAAACTATTCTAAACTGCTTCACCTTGTACTTAGTACTAGACAAAATGTCAATAATCTCGTTATAAGCAACAGGCTCGTGGTCATAGCTCTCTTGACGATCCGCCCACGAAAAAAACCTAAACGCGAGTTTTTCCTCAAAATGAAGCTTGCCCAGAATACCAAGGACCAAGTCAGTTGTAAGCTCCAAACCGAGTTGATCAAGTGTTGCCTCCATATCATGATTCTGATTATCCAAAACACTATCAAACACCTTATCGACATCACTCTCCTTAACACGAATTCGTCTCTCCCCCGATGGCTCATTTATCTGGGAACAATATGGATGAGTGGTAAAAGTACTACCAATCAAAGGAGATGATGGATTCACCGCATGAGTGAGGATTGTATTACATCTAGAAGTAAATAAATAATTTCTTGAAAAGGATGGGGATGAAGAAGAAGAGTGAAGGCACCTTCTAAAAGAATATAAAAATGCACGAACTCTCCTCATTCCTATGCGTACTCTTAGAAACAAATGGCAAAAGAAAACCAAACAAGAACAGGGATTTACAGAACAAAAACCAAGAAGATGCAATCGTAGCAAAGTCGAGAAAAAGACCGAAGGAGGACATACGGTGGAAATGGAATTGAGGTTCCGTGGGTTCATGCCATCCCAAACTCAAATAAGAAAATGACTTGATCTGTTTTATGCCTTTGTTCACTGGACTAGTTTTCAAATTAAAAGAAGTATTTGGTTGAGTTTCTATTTCTGGTTTCGGGTTTTTTCTATTTTTATAATTTTTTTATTTTATTTTGTTTTTGTTTTTATCATAATCTAATTTTATTATTAAAGAAATAAATACTATTTAATTAGTTAATACTAATTACTAATAAAATATGGCTAACATAATTTAATTATTTAATTTATTTTTATAACTAAGTTTTAACAAAATTACTTATTAAATAAATTTTAATATTTAATTAGATGAAAATATTGAATTTAAAATATATTTTGATTGATAAATATTATTTTACAAATAAATATTGTTTTCAACATAATTGAACAATTGTTCGACTCAACTCGAAATCAACGAGCTTGCTTCGAATTGATGGACATGTTCAATTTTTTTTTTTAAATTTGAGTTTTAGGTTGAGCTCAAATATGGTACCTACTCTAAAGTTCAATATTTTTAAATAAAATGACATAATTTTGAGTAAAATATTATTACTTTTATTTTTAACAAAATAAAAATATATTTAATTCCATCCATTAGACTTAAATAAGTTAAAAAATTGATTGTACTAGACCTCAGATCAACCCAAGCCCGAGGTCAACCTAACTTGTTGCCAAGTCTATTTTATCTTGAGAGCTTTCTTCTATTTAAAATTATTGATATAAACTAAATATTGTGAAAAAAGTAAATTAAATTTATTTATTAGTAAAAAATGCTCCCTTTTAATTACATCTCACTTTCGATAATTTTTACTAAAAGTAAACTTAAATTTTTATAATTTTATAAAGCTGTGAAATAAATATTAAAGTCTGAATAATTATTCAATTATAATAGTACTTTTAATTAATCAAAATTATTAATGTGCATTAAAAGTATTAAGATAATAGTGAATAGCATTTATTTAACTCGTAAAACCAGTCTCAAGATGTGAATAATAAGACATTTGAACTACCAAATAGTTTATTTGAACTTGTATTATTCCTTCCTTATAAACTTAATCAACATATTAGATATTATCAAAGTCATAAACGGATCAACTAATTCGGTTAATTGCCAATCCTGAAGGTAATAAACATATTTGCCAAACTGAAATTGGTAGATCCAAAAAAAGCATTGAAACTTCCAACTTATCTTTTTAAAAATACTTCCACTAGGCAACATCACATGGTTTTGGTTTATACTTTAGATGCAACATACTTTTTTAAGCTGGAACTCTCAAAAACTTAATCGAAATAATATTTCCTTGTTCGAGTTTTCAACTCAGCCATTCGCATGTAGTGGCAAGTTGTATGAATACATTAACAACAACCACCAGTCCTTTTTCTTTTATTTTTTAGAATATAAAAACATATTCTCTTTCCAAGAACAAAATAGTCATCACGTCTAGAGTCGTTCCTAACATTTTATAGGCTCTAAATGAAGTAAAAAAAGACCTCAATAAATCAACAATATACAATTATAACACAATTAAACTAGAAAAGAAACTTAAATAAGAAATTAACATAATTAGGAAAAGAACTCCCTAAATCACGATCTTAAAAGTCTTAAATATCATTGTCAATACTTTTACTATTTTCTATTTATATCTTTATGTAGTAAACTTTTACATCACTGTTTTAATGATTAAAAATATTATTTAGATTTTTAATTACTATATTATTAATTATTCATACAATAACTTATCAAATCCTCAAATTTGACTTTAGTCATATTGTTACTAAACATATGTGAACCTCTACTAGAACACAAATCCAACAATTATTACGATACTTATGACAAAGTATAATGAAAATTACAATTACAAAAATTAAATTATTTATTAATGTTTAATTATATTTTTATAAATAATAAGTAATCTAAAAATTAAAAAAGAGAAACACAAATAAACACAACATTATTTAATATTAATGTTTTGATTTAAAATCAGTCTCAGTCCTGGGCAGGGTTAAGCAGGGCATCTGCCCAGGGCCTCACCCTATTAGGGCCCACTTTCACTGCCACAGTCATTCTCTTACAAATTTTCTTCATTGTTTTTCAACGACTTCCCACAACCATAAATAGTACACGTATATCAAAACTCACAAGGGGCTCACTTTCACTTAGGGTCTGTTTGGTTAAGGGGTTCATGATGGAATAGGATGGAACGTAACACAGTTCTATCGTTTGGAAAGAAGTTTTATAATGGAACTGAATAGAATGAGATGTAAGTGGAGGGTTTCGGAGGGTTTCATTTTACGTGCTATTCCATCATAAACAGTGAAAATAGAAAACCTCTAAATCGAGGGTTTTGCGATGGAACGTAACCTTATACATATATAATATCTAATATACTCCAACCGTCGGCAATCGAAGAACATCGCCTCCTCTGATGCCGACGAAGAGCATCGTCTCCGACAGTAAAGCAGTGGACCTCGTCGCAATGCTCGCCTTACCACCGTCTGATCATGGCTGTGACTTAACATGTAAGTCACAGTCGTGGTCACACCCGTGACTCGCAAGTCACAACCGTGTGACTTGCTCTTGTGCAAGTCACTAAATCACGGTGTTTAATATATTTTGTTATATACGGATATAATAGTTATTTATTATACATTACATTCCATTTCATCTATCTTTCATACAATATTTCACTACGTTACATTATGAACCTTTCCATCTCTCTCAAACAACGTTTTACTATATTATATTCCATTATATTATAAATCATTTTGTTCCGTTCTGTTTCATTACATTAATTAACATCCAACCAAACAGACCCTTAAATTAGAATCATTCCAACGTCTATTCTTTTAATAGTTGGCAGCTATTAAATGCCATTTAATGATTGCAGAGGAGAGAAAGAGACAATTTTGGGTTGATATAATTCCCATATTACCATATAATCTTTTCACCATCTAAAAATTAACGTTAACTTTTAGCATCTGATATTAATAAATTCATTTGAAGTATCTTACACTCTAATTTTTTTTATGTCCATGAACATATAAATATAAAGTACTCTAACTCAAAATTTGCAATAAAAGATTTTTTTCATTTCGACTTCTGAGTTCTGAGTAATAATTTAAAAGTAAAGTTTATAATTTTTATGCATTTTTAGCTTACTAAATATTTGAATACATTATAATTAATTTGTAATTTGTCATTCACGTGGACACTATTTTAGCATTTTAAATTAAAACATTAATATTAAATGATATTGTGTTTATTTGTGTTTCTCTTTTTTATTTTTAGATTACTTATTATTTATAAAAATATAATTAAACATTAATAAATAATTTAATTTTTGTAATTGTATTTTTCCATTATACTTTGCCACAAGTATTGTAATAATTGTTAGATTTGTGTTCTTGTAGAGATTCACATAATTTTATAATAATATGACTAAATTCAAATTTGAGGATTTATTAAGTTATTGTATGAATAATTAATAATATAGTAATTAAAAATCTAAATAATATTCTTAATCGTTAGAACAATGATGTAAAAATTTACTACATCAAGATAAAAAAGAAAAAAGTAAAAATATTGAAAATGATATTTAAGATTTTTAAGACCGTGATTTAGGAAGTTCTTTTCTTAATTATGTTAATTTCTTATTTAAGTTCTTTTTCTAATTCATTTGTGTTATAATTGTATATTGTCGATTTATTTGGGCCCTTTTTTTATTTCACCCGGGGCCTATAAAATGTTAGGAATGACTTTGTTTAAAATGCTAACATAGTGTCCACGTAAATGTCAAATTACAAAATAATTATAATATATTCAAATATTTAGTAAGTAAGAAATACATAAAAAATTACAAACTTTAACTTTAAATTATTTCTCAGTAATTCAGAAGTCGGAACGTTAAAATCTTTTGTTGCAAATTTTGAATTAAGGTACTTTAGATTTATATGTTGATGAACATAAAAAAATTAGAGTGTAAAATACTTAAAATAAATTTATTAACATCAGAAGCTAAAAGTCAGCGTTATTCTTTAGACGGTGAAAATTTTATATAGTAATATGATAATTATATTAACCTAAAATTGTCTCTTTACTTCCTCTGCAATCATTAAATTACATTTAATAGCTGCCAACTACTAAAAATATAAATGTTAGAACGATGCTAAATTAAGTCAAAGTGAGCCCCTTGTGTATTGTTTTTGACTTTGGGAAGTCGTTGAAAAACAATGAAGAAAATTTGTAAGGGAATGATCGTGGTAGTAAAAGTGGGGCCTGAGCAGGTGGGCCGGGACTAGTCACAGCCGTCTCCTATCGTTTTATTTATTTTTTAGGCACATTATTTTATTTTAAAAAAATACGGTCGAAACTCGAAAGCTGGTTGTTTAAATTGCCTCCACGCGGCGCTTGTTGATTGGTCCAGCCAGCCCTTGAAATCACAGTTTGTAATTTTGAATGGGGCCATGCTGTGTCTTTGATAGACCAATCAAAGTAAGCCGGCTATGGAAAATGTATCATCTTCCCGTGCGACCTCAGCAACGGAATCTTCCGAAGCCAAACGCGTTCACACCTGAGGATAATGATAATTTCCTAGGTTTAAAAGCTTGACCTTAACTTTAAGAACTAGAAATGACAAAAATATCCTTTCACTTGTTTCTATTCGCTACAGCTGCTTCTCATTTTACATTTTAAGATTAAAAGTGCTCTTTCATACGATGTCGTTGCTGAGGCAACAATGTAATGTCACGTAAAAGAGTCAACATTTTTCAATTTTAATGACATAAAATTTTATTCATAAAACAAAATTGAGTGTAGAGAAACTTGGAAAAAGGTAATGTTATATATCATAATTTTAATATTTTCTTATAATCATTTTTAAATTTTTTGTAAGAGCATCAAAAACAATTTTAATATTAATTAAATATAAGATTACATATGTTTAATCTTTCCAAACCTTGCATACTAGCAAACTTTTTATTAGGACATTGTTATTGTTTATCGTAATATTAATATAGTCATCACATTACATAAACAAACGAAAAAAGATGACGCTAAATAATAAATGATGGAAAAACTCATCAGATGTTAGTAACTAATACTAAACACTAACTAATACTAAGCACTACGTTTAAATAAGAGTTTAGGATTATAATGTTGAACGAGAGTATATCGAATAGTTTGTTTGTCTATATTTAAGCTGACTCACAACGGCTATACTGATATACAAAACCATATGAATATTTCTCTCTTCTCTCTTTATATCGAATGGAGTCTACATTTTTCTCTTTTTTATATTCTTCCTATTTTCTTATAACAAAAAAGTAATTGAATATACGCATTATTCTGTTATCTGCTCTTTCTTTACAATACATCATCATTAACATCTAGTTGAAATCTAGTACAAACTTGAGGATCACATTAATATAATTTTACTAAAAAATTTATAAATGCATATATAACATAGAAGATGATAGTATATTTAGAAACTATTCAACATTTATGACATGCAAAGAATAAAAGGTATAAAAGAGGTAAGTTATGAAATGAGTATCAGGCATGCCTGTAGAAGAGCAATATACAAAATTATGTAAAGAAGAAGTCTATTAGAAAAAGAAAAAGTTAAGAATAATTTGTTCTTTTTATAACTTATGAATTTCAAAGAATTTAGAAAATAAGTGTCAAATTAAATAAAACAATTTTATTTTAATTTGAATTAACTATTTCAAGTTGAATTAAACTATAAAGTTAAAATTTAAAATTTTGTTTTTTAATTCAATCTCAATCCGAAAAGTCAGATACTGTTGAACAACATGGAAAGTCCACCGTGAAACCCATCTTGTCCAATACCAACACTTGAATAAAATACACTCTAACGCACCCTAACATCATCGTCTTTAAATTATGTCCAGGTACATAGGGGTAGTTTGGTCACATTACGCTAAATTTCACTGTGTTTCGTCATATATCTCCTTTGACTTTGAATGTTTTGATTTCACCTAACCACTTGGCATATCAGAGCATCGCATTTCCAACTTCACATCTCAGCCTTCCATTTCAAGAACGGATAACATCCGCAAGTTCATCCCAATCACACGGCTAATAACGATTTACTAGAACATTCTAACCCTTCAAACCCCTTATATTTGTCCTAGTGGAGGCAGGGCTTGTGCTCTACTCGTGTCAGTCTCGAGCCCCATTCTTTACTCTTCATTTCTGAAAGGTGCGTTCTCGCGCTTGTTTGTTAGATCTCTACTCTCACACTCACTATCTTTATATGATGATTTGGAGGCGATCTTAGTATCATTCTACTTGTCGATCCTGCCGTGTAGATCTGATCTGTAGTTTTTTCTTTTTGTGTTAGTAGAAGTTTCATACTGTTTGGTAATCCTTGAGAAGCTATGGTTCGATTATATTTTGTTGCATGTTTTGGGGATTTGACCTAAAAAGTAGTCGTTTGGTTGTTCGTGATGTAGTATAATCGCAGAACTAGAGAAAATGACGAAGAACTATCCAACAGTGAGCGAAGACTATAAGAAGGCCGTCGACAAGGCGAAGAAGAAGCTTAGAGGCTTGATCGCTGAGAAGAACTGCGCTCCAATCATGCTTCGTCTAGCGTAATGATCTCTGTTTGACTGATTAACTTCTGTCTGTTTGTGCTGTTTTATTTTTTTAATATTTTATTCTGAGTTAAAGTGAGAAGTGATTGGGTGGTTTGGTGTGATTTCAGATGGCACTCAGCTGGGACCTACGATGTGCACTCCAAGACAGGTGGGCCATTCGGGACCATTAGACACCCAGCGGAGTTGGCTCATGGAGCCAACAATGGGCTTGACATTGCTGTGAGACTCCTTGAGCCCATCAAGGAGCAGTTCCCTACTCTCACCTACGCCGACTTCTATCAGGTACGGTTCCTCATCTTACTTGCTCCTTTTTTACGAAGTTTTGGAAATCTCTTGTTTATTTTTATTGATTCTTTCACTTAATGCCTTTTTTTTTTTCTTCGTTTGTTGTTTTTGTAGCTTGCTGGTGTTGTTGCTGTGGAAGTCACTGGTGGACCTGAAATTCCATTCCACCCTGGAAGGGAGGTTAGCGTCGTCTTTTCTTGGGCTTTTCGATTATTGACAATAAAGTGCTTATCCCGTCTGTTTGTGTTTTAATATTAAGCAAATAAACATCCTCTCCCAAAATAAAAGGATAATTAAAATCCAGATGCTAAATGTGTGTGTTAATGGCTGGGTAATCTCATGTTTGTGTAACCTGCTTTTTGTCGAGGTCGGTGTGATGAGAGTTTAGTCTTCTGAAATCATCTCGTGCTAACGATGATATTTTGATCTCAGGACAAGCCCGAGCCACCTCCTGAAGGTCGACTTCCTGATGCTACTAAAGGTCAGTAAGTTTGTTAGGTTGTGGGTTGTTGCATGGTCGTTTTTGTTGGGTTGACGATTTGGATTAAATTGTGTTTGTCTTAAGTACTTGTTTAACCACGCCTTGTTCCACTGTTGCAGGTTCCGACCATTTGAGAGATGTGTTTGGCCACATGGGTCTAAGTGACAAGGACATTGTTGCTCTTTCTGGTGGCCACACTCTGGTAAGTGACCCAAGTTAGCGACCATTTCTTGTTCATGTTTGATGTGTTACTGATTCTTGTAAGCTGGTCATAAAATGATTACTTCAGGGTCGCTGCCACAAGGAACGCTCTGGTTTTGAGGGTCCGTGGACCATAAACCCTCTTCAATTTGATAACACCTACTTTAAGTGAGTGCGATGCGTTTCTTGCTTGGTTGTGTACATTCTGATGGTCATGTTTATAGAAACCCAACTTTCTTGCATGAGTGGGTTCAGGAGCTTGATGGTGTGTTAATTTGGTAGGGAGCTCTTGACTGGAGAGAAGGAAGGACTGTTGCAGTTGCCAACTGATAAGGCTCTTCTTTCTGACCCTGTATTCCGCCCATTTGTTGAGAACTATGCTGCGGTCGGTGTCCTTATCTTCTGAGTTTCAGTACTCTTACCTATTCTGATTATCGTTATGCGAAACAAGTTTGCTTGTTGATATGGTTTTGATCATTCTGTTATGCGCAGGATGAGGATGCTTTCTTTGAAGATTATTCTGAAGCTCATCTTAAGCTCTCTGAATTGGGGTAATCTAATAATTCGACTTCCTCTTCTGACTCCAGTTCCGTGTAGGTTTTTTAAGGTTGGAGAACTGAATTGGTATTTACATGAAAATTATTGTAATGCAGATTTGCCGATGCCTAAGCTGATGAAGAGGAACCAATCCACAGCAATTTGTGTGCGCCGCAGCCTTTTTGCTACTCGTAGTATCACGATGATTATGTATGTGCTGTTGTTGCCTTGTTGGTGGTTGATTAAGTTAGTATTTTGCTTTTGGTTTGCTTATGATCAAATGAAAACGCTCGGAAACAATGCTTTGTCACTCGGGATTAAATAACATCATTTTTATTAGACTCCCGGATGATTCTCGCCTCTTCTGTATGGCCTATCTCCATTTTGATTGTTGCTTTATTAGAGTAGCGCCATACTCTGGGGGATTCTTCGGGAAGATTTGGATAGGAAATGCTTAATATATAATATGCTAGAAAGCAAATCGTTTTTCCATGTGTTCGAAGTTAGGCACATTGAACGCACTTTGGCATTTCAGTACTTCTACGGCTAAACCACTTTCTGGGTCAAATATGACGACTGCAAACGTCCCCACGATCTCCTCTATGTGTGTAAATCTGTGGGCGATCAAGGTAAAACCAGGGGAGCAGGTACTAAACCCCCTGTCCTACGTTCTTTAACACTGCTTACCAGTAGCATATGTATTAAACCCCCTTACCTACGTTCTACCTAGTTTTGTACAATTTTAAGGCTTTGTTTAGTTGGAAGTTTTGAGATAGAATAGGATAAAACGTAATACAGTTTTATTGTTTATTTGGAGGTTTTATAATGGAATGGAATGAAAGTGGAGAGTTTTATCTTATGTTC
>JAOQMM010000008.1:3422007-3444688 GCA_027563515.1 Erythroxylum platyclados | reverse complement strand
TAAAATAATAAAAATTTTTATTAATAAAAATAGAAAATGTATTAAAAATTATTCTTTAATTTTTAATGATTTAATATAATAATATTTATTAAATAATTAATAATATATAAAGGTATTAATGTCATTTATTATACGTTACATTCCATCCATCCAACTAAACAACGTTTTATTACGTTACATTATGAACCCTTCCGTCCAACCAAACAACATTTCAAAAGTTTACGTTCCATTCTATTATGAATCATTCTGTTCCGTTACGTTTTGTTCCGTTCTGTTTTGTTACATTAATTAACATCCAACTAAATAGGACCTAAGCAAAACGATTTTAATTTATGACACATCATCTCAGTTTCTATATGAAAATTGTGCAGTCATGCTATTATCCATCATTAAGCACTAATTTCGAAGAGATGGTAACTCAGTTCAATGTTTTCATTTTATTTTTGAATAAATGTTAATTTTTATTTTCATTTAATTTTTTAATTTTGAAATCTATCTTATTAATGCTTAAAAAAAAGGAAACGTGAGAAAATCCATCTTTTTCTATAATAGTGGCAGAATATTTGGACGGTAATCTCATCGTGTGAACAGTATATAACTATATTATGCGACCTTGAGAATGTATGACAGTGTGAGATTGGAATTGGATAGACCTTTGGTGCTTGACAGGCCCATAAAAATTTATTTCATACGTACCATTTTATCTTTTTGTTTCGCCAGAATAAAAGTTGGATAAGTTATATTTTAAAAATTTATAAATTAATTATAATTTTTAAAATACATAGTACTTATGCAGAAAGCTTCAAAAGCTAATTTAGCAGTAAATAAGTTGTTATCCGAAACACCACTATTTATATATTAATTAATTGTTATGTTGTCAGTAAGTTTTCGTTGTTATTTTTGTTTCAGTGAATTTTTCTAAATTGAGCCCTACCATATGAAATCATTTTTAGTAATAGTAATTTGGGTTCACGAAATTAATGTTCACGTTTTAACTGACTAATTTTGGGTTGATTCAAAATAAAAAGATGTCATTCACCATTCAGTTAATAAGAAAACGAGTTTCTTAAAATGAAGTAGAAGACTCAACAATCACGAATGCCAATCACGCTAATTACGATAAAAATTATGAACAAATCTGTTACTTGTTAAAGACAACGTGATAGTTTGAAGATAGAGATCATGTTTATCGTAGAATTAGTTGGAAATTATTAGCACATTTCAGCATTATTGACAACAAGATTAACTCACATAAATTTTGGTATTTATTTATTAAAACTTATTAAAAGAAATTAGATAAAATCATTTTAAGTTTGTGGCCTGCAAGATGATGAATAGAAGATAAGGAAGGAAACAACGTGTAGTCTGTCTGTCAGTCCTTTTTGTTTCATTTGACATTTTAACAACTAATTAATTAATACGAAAAAAAAAACAAATCGTCTGGTACAAAACTAGTCAACCTGGGCCCTGATGAGATGGAGGGTCCACACACTGAAACACCAAATGCCGTCTGATCAAAATCGAAAACACATAAACCAGACAATCAAACGGTGAAGATTCAGTGGGAGCTGTTAAAGAGTTCCTCTCTTTCAACAAAAAAGGAGGGCAGATATCGGTAAATAAGAGAAAACCAAGGGCAAATATGGAAAAAGGGCACATTAATTTGATAGCAACCAAGCGGGCTATACATCTCTGTTTCGTCCTTTAAAAACCGCTCTTTTGGTTTTGGCTTCTTCTCTCTCTTTTATTGTATCTAAGAGCTGCGCTTCCTTCAATCTCATCGTCTCAGACCTTCTCCCTCTCTTTCAGTGTCGGTCCTTGATTTCTCGATCTCTAAGATGTAAGTCTCTTCTACAACCTCCTAATATATATTTTTTCTCGACCGTCACAGACCTCGCAATCTTCGTCTTATTTACAGAATCCCTAATTTTTTCTGCTCCGTATTCCTGTTGCTTTAGATCTGATAAAAACCTTTTTCTTCTTCTTTTTTGTCTGTTTTCTCTTTTCGATTTACTTTTTTTTTTGCATGCAACTGATTTGGATCTTTTTTTAATTTTATGGTTTTTTTTAGTTAGTAATCTTGAACTGCGATGTAGCTGTCGTGACGTGTAATCGGTTTATCTGCGAGTGTTTGGCGAAAGTAGTGATCATTTTGGGTCTGTGATGGGTGTGAAAATGGTGCTCTTGTGAGTGTGAGGGTGATGTTTTGACTTTCGATTTGAAGTTCTGCGTTGAGAAAGCTGTGCCCTTTGATTCTTTGAGTTTGGGGGTTTTAATCGGGTTTTGATTTTAATCATCGCTAGTATGCAGTAGATTTTTTTATTTATTTTGGCTGCAGTTGCTCTAATGCCTAGGCAAGAGCTTTATTCCGATCAAAATTAAGGGAGCTTACTGTCTAATGTTCCCGTGAAATTGTATACCGATTGAAAAATTCCACCGCTTCTTTTACCTTGAAGTGAAATTCAGCTGAAGTTAGCCCGCGTTTTTCTTTTTATTCAGTTTGACTTTGCTGTTTAGCAACATTAAGTGTTTGTATTGGAATACTAATACTATGGATGATCTCTCTATTTTAGGGCAACCATGATTGACGAAGGAGAAAAGACTTGCCCACTCTGCACAGAGGAGATGGATTTGACTGATCAACAGCTCAAGCCTTGCAAATGTGGTTATGAGGTTTGTGGCATTGATTCCCTAGAATAGAAAGGTTCTTTGATGGAAACTACATATTAGCAAATATGATATTGGCTTACATCTAGGGACTTCTTTGAGGGCTATCAAGATGTGCATTTATAACAATAGAGAAGCTATTGTATTGCAGCTAGTCCTGTGTATATTTGGTGTGTGTGTGTGTGTGTGTGTGTGTGTGACTCTGTACACTTCCATGTCTATACATAAATGACGATGACATGCCTTTTATGTTTCAGCCAGCCATCAGTTCTACATTGTGTGTCTTGATCATTGTTCTGACACAAACATAGGCATCTCCCATAAATCCTTACTTTCCAGTGACATTTGTTGCTGGCTTATAAATCTTGTGAAATAAACATGAGAAATTACTTCTGGTCAACTGCCTTTGACTGTTTTGTTGACAATTAGAAAAAAATCGAAAGTATTAGGATATTAAGATGTTGGTAGGAGCCAATAGGGCAGACTTATATGGTCAAGTGCCTACCATTTCCTGATTTCTATGTTCCAAACATTAATGTTGTAAGATGGTGAATATTGTGGATGCAATTTTCTGAGTTGCATGACCTCATTGCAGATATGTGTATGGTGTTGGCATCAAATAATGGACATGGCTGAAAAGGATGATACGGAGGGACGATGTCCAGCATGCCGGACTGCTTATGACAAGGAAAAGATAGTAGGGATGGCTGCAAACGGTGAGAGGTTGTTCTTTGTATAAAGTTGACTTTTGAAATTTGCCCAATTTTGTTGTTCTTTTCCTCACGGGAATGGTATTTTAACAGATTGGTGGCTGAAGTTAGTATGGAGCGCAAGAAGCCTCAAAAGGCTAAGACAAAGCCATCTGAAGGAAGGAAACAGCTCAGCAGTGTGCGCGTGATCCAAAGGAACCTTGTATACATAGTTGGGCTGCCAATGAATCTTGCAGATGAAGACGTAGACCCCCTTCTCTTGCATTCTCCCCTTTACCTCTTCATATTCATCCCAAAGCATTTGCTGAATAAAATTCTCTGTATTTTGAGCAGCTGCTCCAGCGCAGGGAGCATTTTGGTCAATATGGGAAGGTCCTAAAGGTGTCTATGTCTCGGACAGCAACTGGTGTCATACAACAGTTTCCAAACAATACTTGTAGTGTGTAAGCACCTTTTTTCATGTCTGTCATATGCAATTTATGTCCTCATTGTTTAACTTAATATGTTCTTTATCTACCATTAAAATAAACTTGGTTGGTTTGATGAATTCCTTCTAGGGTTTTATGTAGTAGAGTTACTTTGTTATGCTGTAATTTGATTATTCATATACTTGTGTGGTTTTTGTGACAACAGAAGGGTTTGTATAATTTTTGGTGATTTTGTGGGGTTGACAATCACGTTGGTTGACCTTGGTTTATTCTACTTTTTATTTGTTGGTTTATTCTACTTTTTATTTGTTGCAGATATATAACTTACTCAAAAGAGGACGAAGCTATTCGTTGTATTCAGTCTGTACATGGGTTTGTCTTGGATGGTAGATCTTTAAAGTATGTGCATTTTTTACTCTTCAGATCTTTTATCTTTTGAAATAGGAACTGGTTCTATGAAATGTTTGATTGGCATGTGTATTTCCAGGGCATGCTTTGGAACCACAAAATATTGTCATGCTTGGTTGAGAAATGTGGTATGAGCTATAATTGAATCCTCTTTCTTCATTTGAGTTACTTTTAGCAATTAATTAAATCAGAAGCTGTAAAGTAACTCAATATGAACTTCTGTTTATCTCAGCCTTGCACCAATCCTGATTGTCTATACTTGCATGAGATTGGTTCTCAAGAAGATAGTTTTACAAAAGATGAGATAATTTCAGTTTATACAAGGTATATCTATATTTGTAGATGACTTGCAAGCTGAAGCTTCTTGTTCCCTCTTTTTTTCCTCTGGTTTATCTTCTGAAATGAATGCTGAAATAGCTATTATTTAGTAGATGAATGAGGTCCTCTTTCTGCTCAATCCTTTATCCGTCATGGCACTCTTCTTCTGACTCTCCTCTCTTGTTTAGCATTACTGTCATTTGTTCATCTATTCATATTGGAGGGACAAGTAACAAGGATGAAATTGTAGCAACTATCGGCCTTTCTCAAGATACCTTTTGTTGGGATCTTTTAATCGATTAAGCTTACATGAGATGAGTAAAACGGAGTTATTCTCCAAGTTCTTATGTTCATATTTTTTTATTCCTTAGCTTCTTCCAGACTTTAGATTTAATTCTTTGACTGTCATAGTGTAGTCCGTCTTTTTGCATTTTGTTTCATGGATTAAATCTAGTGTTATGGTTAGATGATTGATTAATACTTGGTGATGTTGAAGGAGTAGAGTTCAACAAGTTACTGGTTCAACAAATAGTATGCTTAGGCGGGCAGGGAGTGTTCTGCCTTCCCCTGTAGATGACTATTGTGTCAATGGCTCTGTTTCTGCAGCAAAACCAATTATCAAGAATTCTTCAAACGTAAGTTCAATTTATTCCTGAATAAATAGATGTTGACTCTTACACCAGATCATTGGAGAAGTCTTGACTATCGATGCACACCTGAATTTGACAACTGTTTACCTTTCTTGCTTACAGAATACTAGTAATTCAGTAAAAGGTTCACCTCCAAATGGTAGTTCTAGTAGATCCGCAGCACTTCCTGCTGCAGCTTCATGGTATGCCATTTACTTGTTTACAATAACTTATTTAGATTGGTTACTGTCTAACTATTATTCAATATGGCAGGGGTATGCGCGCTTCAAATCACCCTCTAGTAGTAAGTGCGGATTCAAATGGACCCACCAAGCCTAAACCAGACAAAACCTGTGGTACATCACTATCATCTACGTCAGTAGCAAGTTCACCCCAGGTTTCTTCATTGCATAACGATATAGGGCAAAAGGAATCTTGGAACGAAGAATGCCAAGTCATAAACGGCAAAAGTAAACTGAATATGTTAAAACCTGTGAAGCAACTTGGTGCAGATTGTCTAGCCAGAGGAGCAGAGAAACCAGCTAAAAGTGTTGCTGCTTCTACTGTTTCTGTCACGTCGACTAGTCTGTCTTCTAAGAGTGATTGGGGTACCTTTGTGACTCCTAATATAGGAAACACCATTGAGCATACTACGGATTCTTGCAATGATGAAGATGAGATTGCCATAACTGATGGAAATTTACAGAAGTTAGCCTCTGATATGTCTGGTTTGAGGGTCGACACAAATATCAAAAATGAAATCTCCGGACTAAGTAGATCTAACTATTTGTTGTCTGAACATAATGTGATCAAATCGCCTGAGTTTCTAGGGTTACAGCACCCCTTCACTCAACACTATAAAGAACAATTACCATTATCAGCTACCGATGATGCTGCCTCGTCTGTTGATGGAATATCTGTGCAAAGGGAACAGATTGATTGGAGAACAAATCCACAAACTCAAGCAACTACTATATCTCAAACTGAAATGGAGGATATAATATCATTTAACAATCAAAGACTGAAGGATCCAGAATTTATGTCTCATACTAGTCTACTGAATTCAGCTAATTCTCTACATGTTTCGAGTCATTCTAGGTCTCATTCTTTACAGCAGAATGATATTATTAGTGTTCTGGAAAATGGAATAGGTGACAACACATTTCTAAGTGCACCTACCAATTTTTTGTCAACAAATGGTTACTCTGAGAACTTGATTGGCAGTTCTACCAGTTTAGAAGGATGTGTAGAGGGGCCGGTTTTGCTGGCAAATGAAGAAAGGAAGGATATCATGAGATTACAGAGTGAAGCTGATAGCACTGCTGCGTTGCATGCTGGTGAAAGCAGCATAATTTCAAACATTCTATCATTGGACCTCAATTCATGGGACGAGTCACTAACTTCACCCCAAAGTTTGGCCAAATTGTTGGGTGAAAATGATAGACAATTTAATTCATTGCAAATGCCAAATTCTTGGAAAGCACAAAATAACAGTCAATCTAGGTTCTCTTTTGCTAGACAAGATGATTCTAGAAATCAAGATGGATCTTTTAGTGCCTTCAATCAGTTGCCAAAGAATCATGATTTCAGGCAAGATTTGGTTGGGAGCAGAAACTTATATATGGATAAGCCTGGGATGGCTAATGGTTTCTCTTCCAGAAATTTTGAGGAATCAGAATCTTTTTCCAATGGTTCCTCTCTCTTCTTCTCTCATAGGCCTTTTGGTGAGTTCTTTCAGAACTTTAAGCTTGAAATCTAGTCTCAATTTTAGGTCTTAATTTCTTACAGTTTCCATTAGTCTAGCTTTTTTATTGTCTTTCTCCCTTTTGCAATTACATTAAATTTGGTAATTGTTGAATATTTGATGATCGTTAAAAGTTAATATGCCATAAGTTGATATGTGCATTTGGCAACTTATTTTTATTTTTTGGGCTATCAGCTGGTTCCAGAGCTCAAATTTCTGCTCCACCTGGGTTTTCTGTGCCAAATAGAGCTCCACCCCCTGGCTTTTCTTATCAAGAGAGAATAGACCAGTCTTTTGATGCTATTCCTGGTCAGTTGTCATAGTACTATTCATATCATTTAAACCCAAGTCCTACTTCCTAATCTCTCTTATTTTATGATCCTTTTACAGGGAAGCATTTCCTCGACCCTTCTTCATTGTTGAGAAATTCATACCAGGCTCCTCCAACAGGAAATATTAGTGACAGTACAGACATTGAATTTATGGATCCTGCAATTCTGGCTGTTGGTAAAGGGAGACTTCATGGTGGGATTAACCATCAAGGCCTAGATATGAGATCTAATTTCTCACAACAGACAAGTACCTTTGAAGATGAGACGAGACTTCAACTTCTGATACAAAGATCTCTCTCTCCACAGCAGAACCCCAGATACACTGACATTGGAGATGGCTTATCTTCTCTTGATGGTTTTTATGGAATTTCTTCGAGGCTTGTTGATCAATCACAAGTAGGCAATCTATCTCATTTTGGACATTTGTCCCTGCCACAGTCTAGTAATGGGATCACATCAAATGGCCACTGGGATGGCTGGAATGATGTTCAGAATGGAAACAATGTAGCTGTGACGGAGTTCCCTAGGAATGAGAGACTGGGATTCAACAAATTCTATGCTGCTGGTTACGATGATTCAAAGTTTAGAATGCCCAGTTCAGGGGAGTTGTACAACAGAACATTTGAGATGTGATTCCAGTGGCACGTCACTTGGTTACCAATGATCAAAAGAGAGACTTTGTTACCACTGATCAGAAAAGGGAGACGATCTATCTGTGAAGTGTCCATATCTTTTACTGAAGGACTGGACTGGCTTATGAATGGTCTTGTTGGGCAGCCTGATGAAGGATCAAACTCCCGGAAACTGGGGTCCCAAAGGCAGCAGGTGAGTGTAAACTTTTGCTTCGTTCTTTAGGGTTAATTGTTTTTCTTTTTATTTCTCGGATTCTGGACCAAATCAGTTCACAAGTCAAACTCGTGATCTCTGTTGCCATAAGTTGCCGAGTCAAAGTGGGGTCCGATATTTGTGGAAGGTGTGAGAATGCAACTGCGCACATACCAAGTGCTTTTTCCTTTTGGGAGAATTATCATCCGATGAAATCATTTATATTTAACCACCTAGGAAGAAAGTTCAACGTGATAACTTCCGTACATGTGCATCCATCTCAACTCTAATCGTTGGTTCGTCTTTTTCATGTTCGCAGGTGAATCATAGCCTCGAAATGAAGATTGCAAATATGAGGCGCGATGTGTTCTTGGATCGTGAACTAATTGTTACAGTGCATTAATGTGAGGACTAGTTTTCCCCTTTATCATGCAAAACATTAACCTATTGTTTGGGCTGATTTCAGCATCAGATTGAAGAGTTCCCCTTACGTGATAGTTCCTTTTTCTATTAGCATTACAGGTTTGGCGTATTATTAAACTCGTAACCTGCTTGCCGAAATCACATGGCGTGGATTTGGCATATCATGCTGGACCAGAGTGGGATGGTTTTTGATTTATTGTCCCTTTATTTTTGGGTCAGATTTTACTTAAAGCTTTGCCTAAGTTTGATGCATAACCATGGAATGAGTAAGTGAAATATCTGTAAGTGAAATAAGTGGTAAAGTGAAATTATTTATATAGGAGGAAATGTCATTTGTTTGAATCTAGCTCACGAAAGGGAATCGCATATGTTCATTAGTTTTTGGTGAAGTTTGATTAATATGCTGGAAATATTAATCAAACTTGTTATCGTCCTATCCATTTGGATCACCATTATCTCTTGCTGCATCATATTCATTAGTATAATCAATCAATTAAAAGCTAAAAACAACCTTAACAAACATTATATTATTGCATGTAGTGTGTACACTGGAAGTTCCGCCTTAACTATCTGATTTCTTCTATTTAAATTACGATCTTAGATTTTCTATAAGCTACGTTAATAGATTTAGCTTTAATCACGTTAATTTAAATAAAAATTCTCTTTAATTCTTTATATCTTAAACCCCTTGTATCTGGTGAATATAAAGCGATTTCAATTTTGGATGTCACCTTATTGTTAAAAGAAAAGGAGGAAGTACTAATCATTAGAGTCCATTATATTACCTACTTTTTATGTTGTAATAACTATGGGTACCCTCAAAATAGATCACTGCCCACCAACTCCATAGTAGGGACACGGTAGAATCTTTGTCATCAATGGGCGTTCTAAGTAATAAAATAAATTTTTAGGATTAATGTTTTTGGTGAGAGAGATTGTTTAACTTTAATTTTACAAGAATACTTAGTCGAAAAGAAAACTCGTCAGTTAATCAATTAATTTATATTGAACATTTTATAAGTATAATTTAAATTAAATTCATCACTTGAATTTAAATCATTAGTTAGTCAATTAATTTATATAAAACACATAATTCATATATTATGAATTATATTTGATAATTAGTTAATATAAAATCAAAAAATAATAACTCCAATTTTATTATTAATAAAACAAAAATAAAAATAGTGGATTCTCCATCAAGGGCACCTTATATATATGAGAGGAATAAAGAAAAACTCGTGATTGGTGTGGAGGGGAAGATCTTTTTATGATATATTTCAAGGAAGGAGTCTGTCTCATTTCCTTACTTCTTCGTTCTTTCTAATTCATTCACAATAGTTATAGTCCATTGCCCCTCTTCTTGTCAAGTGCTTACTTCCTGAGCCACAAAAAGATGCTTTTTGACCAATAACTATATAAATACATATTCTAACAACCCTCTCTTGAAAAATGGCAACTAATAACTATAGTTATTAGCTTCTGGTCGTCCATTTTCACTGTACTCAATCATTGAGTCCCGATAAATGGGAAAGGGCTGTAAGTAGGCGCCGGAAATAGATTAGTTAGTTTAGTTACCGCGGGGAAGAGTTTGAGAGATCTTGGTTGGCCCCCTCTTTTCAACTATTATAACACATAACCACATCAATAAAATCATAGATAAAGTTGGAGATAAAATGTAGGCCACAGACATTAAAGAAAAACTGCCTTTGTGTTGTGCAGTATCTACGAAACAAAAACTGGTGTGTGTGTCTGTCTTATTTTGTACCACATATTAATTGCTATTTTAAGCTTTGATAAGAAACAGCACTATGCATATGTCAATGTCTACATCTATTGAAACTTGAAAGCGCTTCACCAACCCAAAGAGCCCTACCAGTACCATTAAAGGGAGTATGCTTAGTATATAGTAGGAGAAAGAAGAAAGGAAATATGGGGGACCTAGAAAAGAGTAAAGGAGGAGTTGAGGCAACAAAATCCAACTGGGCTTTGGGCCCACCATGTGATTGCAAATCTTTTAACAGTGAGAGCCCAATGAATGATGAGAGGGAGAAGAAAAGTGGGAGTTGTTTTCAATTTTATGAGTATATATACATGATGATTGTGAAAAGAGAAAATGACTTTTTGCTAGAAATAGGCTTTGAAAAGATATTAAAATTTTGTAAGAGGAATAGTATCATGTATGTTTTTTTTAATTATTTTTTATTTTTTTGGATCTATTAGAAACAGTCTTCTTACTAGATAACGATAAAGTTATATATTACTAAATCTTCTCAAAGCATTTATAAGATTTTTAATGAATATTTTTATTATTGTTGTTGTTGAAATAATTGTCACTTCTCAATAAGATAAAATCAAAATAATGATTAATATAAAAGTAATTCATAATCTAATATTAACATTAAAAAATGACGTTCTTTTCTTCATATTTTTTAATTTGATTAAAAAATAGATATGAGATACTCATCTATAATCAAATTTAATTCTATGTGAAACTAGGGAGGAACTCCATGTATTCAAAAGCTCGTGCCCTTAGAAGGTTAAGGTAATTGGAATCCACTAGTGAGAGAGTGATTGATATGACAAATCAATCACTCATAAATTTTATTGTCCCATTCAACAGTGAGTAATGGCTTTTCTTATTGATAAGCGAAATGTATGGGATACTTTCTCCTTGACCTTTTCGGGGTTACGTGGCTGCTTCCTATCCAATCAAATCCTTGACTTCACTCATCAAAGAAACTGTGATCATCGATTCTTTGACTTACAAAACCATCGGTGGAAAGGGCTGTGCCATTTTGCTAATACAATGTTTACTGTCCTTCTGGATACAGCAAATTGTATAGTGTTATGAAACCTCATTATATTAATATTTTGATAATAATAAGTGTGAGATTTGAGTAATATTATGCATGTGAATGAAATAACAACAACAATAACAATTAACAGTAATATTTAATAAAAATCGTATTGAGATATAAAATTTGGAAAGATCCAATAATTCACAGTCTTACTTTTAATTAACAGATAAATTATTTCCGATAAACTTTTAGAGAAAAAAATTTAAAAATGATTTAAAGAGAAAAAAGTTAAATATATAAACAAATAACTGCATAAATAAAATTAAGTAAATTTCAAATTAAAAAATAAAGATAAAATTCAAAATCAAAATAAAGAAAAAAAAATAAGTAAATAAATAAAAAGACAAACAAATAAATAAAACAAATAAGTAATTAAAAGAGAAAAATATGAAATAAGTAAAAAATAACTATAGGGATAAGTAAAATAATTAAAATATTTAAGGTAAATATAAGACACAAGAAACAGAGAAAAATGAAAGAAAAGATTTAAAAAAATCTATGAAAAGAAAAAAAAACTTTTTATGAAAAAAGGACATGTTTAAGTAAAATCATCTTCCCTTATCTTAATTTGTCAAAGTTTCCTATTAAGCAACTCCTCGATAAGCTCTAATAGAGTTATATTATACCTGATCACCTCCACTCTATTCTTCCTAACACTTCCTCTTCTTCTCTTACAATCTTCTTACATCTTTTCACTGAAGCGTTAGGATGTCTCGTCCTAACTTGTCCAAACCACCTAAGTCTTGTCTCGTTTAACTTACCAATAATGTTAGTCACCTCAAACTTGTCTCTGACCTCTACATTTATAACCTTATATCTTCTTGAAAGGTTACACATTTGACGAAGCATCCTCATCTCCATCACCATTAACTCATGATTATGCACATATTTGATGAGTCAATACTCTGCCTATAAAGTATGGTCAACCTAATTGCTAAACGGTAGAATTTCCCTTTTAGCTTAAGTAGTATTATCTTATCGCATAAAACTCCTGATTTATTCCACCATTTAAGTCACTCGAATTTGATATGGTGAACTATGTCGTTAACTATCTCACCATTGCATTGTATGATGGATCCAAGGTAGTTAAAATAATTTTTCTATGGTATAACTTCTGAAACTAGTCTTTATCTTCATATTGAGTGCAACTCTGTGATTTGAAAAGTTACACTTTAAGTACTCAGTTTTAATTCTACTCAATCTAAAGTCCCTCAACTATAGTATTTCTCTCTAAAGTTCTAACATAACATTAACATCCTCTTTTATTTCATTTACTAAGAAACTATCATTAGCAAACAAAATACACCAAGGCATGTCCCCTTGGATACTCTTAGTGAGCTCATCCATAACTAATGCAAACAGGAAATGGCTCAATGAGAATTTTTAATGTAGCCCAATATCGATTAAAAAATTTTTTGTATCTCCTCCTATTGTCCTTACTCTAGTCTTAACACCTTCATACATATCCCTAAAAACTTGTATATGGGTCATACGAACTCCCTTATCTTTGAAACACCTTTATATGACTTTCTTAGGTACCCTGTCATAAGTCTTCTTTCAATCAATGAAAAGCGAAAACCATATACAGGTCCCTCTGTTTGTCCCTACAATATTCCGTTAATCATTTAAAAAGATGTATAGCTTTTATCGTGGACCTCCCAGACATGAAATCAAATTGGTTCTTAGAAATAGATGCATCCTTTCTTAATTACCCTCTACCATAACTTCATAGTGTGACTAAGTATTTTGAGGTCTTCTATAGTTGTTACAGCAATGGATGTCCCTTATTTTCTTGTAGAGAGGGATTAGTGTGCTAAGTCTCTACTCATTTGATATTTTGGTAGACTTAAGGATCACATTAAAAAGCTTAGTTAATCAAGTAAAACCCTCTTTTCCTAGACTCTTTATGGATAACTCATGAGGTCCTACTGCCCTTTCGCTCTTCATCTTCCTCAAAGTTCCCTTAATTTTTTCTCTTGTGATTTGCTGGCAACAAGTGAAATTAGGATATTTCTTACATGTGCTAAAATCTCCCAAGGAAAAGTTGTCATTTACGCCTTCATTAAAAAGGCTATAAAATTATCTTTGTCATCTTCTATTGATGTTTTTTTCATCCACAAACACATGTCCTACTTCATCATTTATATAACGAACTTAATCCAAGTCTCTCACTTTTTGTCCTTAAATATATCATTTTCTCTATGCTTAGTTTCCATTTATTGAGATAAGTTCTCGTAGGCTCTACTTTTGGCTTATAAGACTATCTTCTTGGTTTCTTTCTTTACCAACTTATAACTCTCTCTATTAACTGCCTTCTTTCATACGTGTTGCTATCTAATAAAGCTTTATAGGCAACCTTCTTGATTTTTACCTTTTCTTATACGTCTTTAGTCCACTACCAAGACTCCTTCTTACTAACCGTAGACGTCTCAGTTACATTCCTTAAAAGAACTGCTAGTTCCTATCACATCTGGTTAGCATTTCGTTTTAGTTTATATTCTTCTTTAGACATTACTTTATTCTTAAGTCGTTCCATAATATCCCTTTTTAGATTCTACCATTTAACTCTAGTATACCTCAAAGAATTTCTCTTCTTTCTCCAACTCTTAATTATAGGCAAAAAGGGCAAAATTGACCCCTAAAGTTTATCTCTATTAACAAATTAAACCTTAGCATTTTAAAACATTCAAATTAAACCCTATCGTTTTAAAAACATTTAAATTGAACCCTAAGTTAACAGAAAATGTGACGGAAGTGTAATGCCGTCAAGTTTCTGCCATATCATCACTAACGTTTGAAGTCGTCCTTATATGGTCATTAGAGTCTCCTCCTATAATAACTTTCTCGTTTGGGAGAATCTGCTGAATCACCTCATCTAAATCTTTCTAGAATTAATGTTTACATTGTTCTTTCAACTCTACTTAGAGTGTATAAGCACACACTACATTGAAAACAAGATCTTTCAACACAAACTTATTATACATATTATTAAATGTAAATTTTAAAATTGTTAAAACTTGTAAGAGATTAAGAAAATTAAATATTTTTTTGGTTTAGACTAAGTTTTAGCTGATTTGTGTCCTAATCACTAATAAGAGTGGTAAAAGAACTTGTTAGACTAATCTAAAGTAATCAATTAAATCTTGATTTAATCTAATTTTCGATTAAATTCGAATATAAATTTTGAAAATCTTCAGATTTTGACCCATAATCTGAATTTGAGGGAGGTTAACTCAATTCAAATATGACATTTTTATCTAAAAATCCATAAAAAATAATCACAATCTTATTGAATTAGTGTTTTTAATTTTGTACTAGTCATTTCAGCGACATATCATTATCAAATTTCTCAGCATTGAATAGAGTTTAAATATTGAATTGTATCAAAAAATTTCGAATTGCACCAGTTGTTATATTAGAATATTAAAAAATATTGGATTAAATTTGTAATTAAGAAAATTAAAGGTATTTTTATGTTTAAATAATTTTAAAATACGTATTTTGCGTACAAATTGTTTTTATATTGTTTTAATCGATAGAGTTACTGATTCAAAATTTGAAATTTTTTCAATTTTAATCATAATATGATACTAAATTATAATATTAAATAAGTTTGGTATAATTAAAAATATGTTATATGCATTGTTTAAATGCTTTATATATTTTTCAATTTTTTAATATTGTTTTTAAATAATTATTTTTATTTTCTAATATAGGCAACAACAACAATAACAACAATATAGACATATAGGTTTAATTTATTTTCAAAACATATAAAATAATTTTTCTTTTTCAATTTTATTTTTATAATATAATTTGTTCATCAAATAAATAAAAAAATATTTGAATATTAATAAATATAAATTAATATAACAAATTTTATAATAAAAATTGAATTTGAATTATATAAAAAATATAATAATAATAAAATCGATATTAATTTGGTTTTTGATCCTGTGGGTCGAAAATAAGGTATTAAAAAATTTCGGATTAGACGCCCGCCCTGATGACCAAGCATTCGTCACATGGATATTAGGTAAAACCAAACCCTAAGGGTGATCTCAATCTATGTTCTGAGAACGCTTTTGTGTCCAACCAGAAGTGGTTTACGCATTGGTGGCAATGACCTTTCGTCGTTTGTCCACCCCTGGACAAAGCTAAGATAATCCCAAGGCGCTTTTGTTTTGAATCCAAAAACCTACCTTTTACTAAAATTCCTATTCTATTTCTTTAAAAAAATGGTGCGCTGTCAAGCAAAAGAGAGAGAATGCAAATATAAGCTCTTTTCTTGATTGGGGTCGCGTCCCACTTGTAAAAGCATTTATGTACCATCCGTCTCAGGCATCTATTCGGTGCTTTTCCTTACATGCCCAAACACACTTTTTTTGCCCAGTAAAAGGGTATCTCATCTGTTTTGATGGAGTTACGAGGTACTGTAAAATCACACTTCTGGCAGAGGTTCCCTTAATATATGCAAGTATGGAACCGAAGGTTGTCTGCTGTATGAACCATTTCTCCCCTTTAAAGAGGAAGTGACTTTTTTGGTTTAGCATCTGAATTGGTTTCTGCGCCAGTAATCAAAGATTCTTACAGTAAAAATAGACAGCAGGACCCTCTTAATCGGAAAAAAAAAAAAAAGACAGCAGGACCACACCTCTTTTACATCGAGTACTATGTGTGTTACATAAGATTCCTTCGGAACAATTAAGCCCAAATATTACCATAGACATTAAAGTTGGCAATTTTATAGGAACACATATAATATGCAAATCGGATTAGTATTCTTTCCACATATTTAACAAAGTATAGTAATTGTTCATCCACAAGTCAGAAACAAAGTATTAGCATATATCTTGCGGAAACAATTTTGAATAAGATATTGAATTTCAACAACTTGGCTGTTATTTCTACCAACTACCTACCTCCGGCACATATAAGGCGGATAGTAGATTATGGCGGTGCTTGAGGTGGTTCCGTTGGGCAGTAGAATTGAGAGCCACGGGTGGTGGCGGAGGGAGGTGGAATAAAGCACAAATTGTTAGCTGGTGAGGGGTTGGCAGGTTTTGATGGAAGCATGGCAGCGGAGGGTGTAGTAGCCGAAATTGAGAATCCTGATGATGCTGCAGTAGAGAACAGTGTCATTGGTGTAGCAGTGACCTGACCATGCATTTGCCATGTCCAGTTTGGAAGTCCCTGTGAAGAACCCAATTCAATCCTCTTCTCTGTTGCTCTCTCCTGCCAACAGAAACACGTTGTCAAATAATTAACAAACGAAAATGGCATTTTCAAGGCCGAGCATAACTCTCTGAGAGAAGGTCCACTCGCTACAAGTTCATGTATACATGTTCACTTGAAGAAAAAGCCTAAAACAATCCTCAAATGCGGTTCCAATTCACATATAGGAGGAGAACATCCAGGACAAGAAAAAATCAAGCAGTTCTAAAACTTGTAGGAAAGGAAAAATCTTTCCAATTACTCTTTAAGAATGTACGACTTCTTGTTCCCATTTTGACGTTTCCTGGTTTTCCTTTCAATATGTCGAGAGTTTTTAAAACATTTTAGAAAATGGTAATTCAAGCTATAATTAATGAACATGTAACCATTAATATCATACACTGGTCAACCATCCTGGAAGCCTTTTTAAGTTCTAAAAATTCTTCCTCCCAAAACTTATAGAATAAGGAACAAAAATTACAATATAAGTCAATGAAAACATCCAGCAAACATCCAAGAATTCCAATAATTGAAAATGAAAGCCACAAATCATGAACAGATTCACCAGACCATTTTAGCAGAAAATGGCAAGATCTTAAAAGTTAAGACCGTGGCAACATGTGGTACCTCAATAGGAAAGAAGCTAGGATATATGCCATTCCAGCACATTGGGTGATCAGATCTCCTCGCTAGCCCTTTGAAAGGTTGATCACCCAATATCGGAGTCATTGAGATATCCATCTGTGAATCAGATCATGCAGAACAGAACATTAGTAAATACAATGCACTGTAGACATCTTTAAGAAATAAGATATAAGGAAGAAATAAAAAAGATCGTTGTGAAAAAACCACATATAATTACCATAGAAATTGTCCCTAAAGAATTTCGTCAGGAATGTGTAGAAAAAACTAAGACCAACAAGTTGAATTTCAGAGTTACTAGAACAAGTTCATTTATAGTATATAGTCCAATAATGCTCCAGGGTCGCATCACCTAAAAAGAAACAAGACTTAGATATGGAAGAAACATAAATTACCCTGGAACTCCTTTTCAGTACATCATAAGGGCTTGAGTAGAACTGTATCCCTTCATTTTCCTTGGAGCCATTGCCAAAAGGAGTAGATATTCCCAAATTGAGGTCAAGATTGTGGTCACTACCTGCATCAGAAACCATTAAACTTGGATCAGTTGACTCAATAAATAAATCAGGTCCAATGTATATATCTTCAGCTTTACAGAACAAAACCATGGAAACTGATTATTATTTTTCTATCGCCGCATATGAATCACATAGTACCTTCCTTACTGGCCTCCGATATCATCTCTCCTTCATATGCACTCGGCTCAAAGTTTGTCACGGCCTCCCTTCCATTACATTTGATAGCAGCCTTGTCATAAGCCCTGATTTCCAGAAAATCAAAAGGGAGATGCATGTTGAATTCAGGATAAAAATTCAGTATCAGTAGAGTGTAAATCATGATCATTAGGACCTTGCAGCTTCTACTTCGCTGTCGAATAACCCAAGATAAATATACCTGCAAGCAAGCATAGTAATCTCCATGATGCAGATACCACTGTCACTCATTTCTTCTTTGTCACAGTGATCTTTAGAATTCATTTATTACAAGGAAAGGACATAATTAAGCCTTTGTTTAATCAATTTCAAACACCAAAAGGACAGAATTAAGCCTTTATTTATTCAATTTCAAACAGCAAACACCCACATGAAGAAACACGTTATCTCTACTTTCAACAGAATGTAAATTTCCTCACTTTTTTCCAAGAAATTGCCCCATTCGAGCTTCCCATCGGCCACATTTGTGCAATGTCACCCCTCGATATTTTGAACTCCCTCTTGAAAAACCAGTGCTCTGGCGACGAAGAATATGCACAAATTCTTCTTTGGACAGATTCTTCATCTGCACATTGATACCAATTAAGTAAGACTCCCAGTTTCAAAGTGCTTGTAAACAATGAATTTTCTTTAACCATATATCACTTGCAATTACCAACCTGTTGCAGATCCTCTTCATAATCACTAAGGCTAAAATTGATATCAGCATCAACACCTCGGAATTTGATAGCAGCTCTATCATAGGCTCTGAATTTCGACAAGTAAAAGGATTTAAAAAAAAGAAATGGAGCTATAAGGCCCCAAAAAAAGCTGCAAATGGAAACCAAAATGATGGAAAAGATACATGGAAAAGAAAAACCATCATAACATTATCATCAAGGAATCAATAGAAACACAATAGCAATTAAAAACACTCACCTAGCCGCAGCATGAGCAGTGTCAAATCCACCTAATAAATCCAACACCAAAGTCAATATGTAAACAAGAAAAAGAAAATCAACCCAACGAATTGCAATTTGACGGCTGACAACAAAATAATTCCCTTCCCAATAAAAATGAAATTGAGAATTAAAAAGCAGAACGTCCATACCCAGATACACTTGCTTCCCGCAATCCCTGCAAAAAAAAAACAGAAAATTGGAAACAATTAAAGTCAGCGCACAACATTTACGCTGCTTGTTCGTAAAATCACTCCAGTAAAATGATGATTGCTTGTTCGTAAAAGCAATCCAGTAAAATGATGAATAGTAATCCCTCGAAGTAATTAAACAAAACCAGAATCAAACCAACCACTAAAAGTCACCATTGAAGGGATTAAAGTAACAGCAGAAGAAATTCTACCAGATATGAGACTCCCAACGCCCAGTCCTCCGATAGAACGTGACTCCTCTGTACTGCGAGCTCCTGGACCTGGGTCCCCTCCTACTCTTCTTCACCTGCTGTGACGCTTGCTGCGTCACACGCACCTCTCCGCCACCGCCAACCTCTCGATCCATCCAGTTTCTAGAACCTCCATGAGTCGCCGAGTCCCCATGTTCCAAGGGGAAAAATTCCTTCGTCACAGCGACCTCGTGTCGCTTCTCGTTCTCACCTCCTCCGACCTTCAGTATATCAAAGTTGAAGGTGCACGGAGCTTCGCCCGCGCGTGTTGAGCACGAGTCGTCGTTACTGGACGCGTCCGCATTGACCACTGATGAATTGGAGGTTCCCGATCCTTCGGGGTGAGGATACGGATGATTCCAGTATTTCTCAAGTACAGCTACCGAGTCCGAGTTCTGACTCGGCTCGCCCAATTCCGCATTAAGATTAAGATCAAACATTGCTTAACTAGCTTATCTCTTACAAATTCACCGATTTACGCCTAGTCTCCTCTCCTTTGCTTTTACTTCAAATTTGAGCTCGAGTTCAGCATAAACTAACTACGGTATTAAACATGGACTGAAATGACTCTATGAGATGAATAGTAATCCGACGGTTGATATTTGCGCAAACAAGACGAGTAGCCAAAAGATACAGAGAAAACAAGTAGCAAGAGAGAGACGCTTAAGAAAAACAAAACTCGAGAATAGCGAACCTCCACTTCTCTACCAGAACAGCCGGAGATATTTCACCGTCGCCGGAGGAGTACATAAACTACTCAAGCTCCAAAATAGAACTAATACGGCACCATCTCATAAGTGGAACTCTAAAACTTGAAGAAGCGCACTACACCCCAAGTAACCGGCGAGGAGTTAGTCATAATCAGCGCCGAGTACCGGAGTATATAAAAAAGCGCATAGAGAAAGAGAGAGAAAGAGTGTGTGTGTGTACATGTGCGCTTTATTCTTTTACTTAGAGAGAGTCGGAGGGGAACATTTTAGACTCGATTAAGGAGGACACGGCAATTATTATATAAACATATTTCTTGATCGGGATATTCACCGGTTACTGGTTTGACCAGTCACCGCTTTTTTCTTTGTTTTCTCTTTTATTTTCCTCCGGAGAGTCACCGTAACTAACTAACCCGCGAATAAGCCGTTGCTCCGTATCAGAACTACCAAACTGTACTGGTCGAATTCTAAAATTTTCTGAAAACTAAGAAGGTCAAATCCCAATCATATGAGAATTTGCTCATAAGACTGAATTTAACCTTAATCAGAATTTGTTTTTTGTACAATATTTTATTATGATAGTGCATTGAAGATGGAAACTGATACATAAAGAGTATAATAATAATAATGATATATAATTGGAGACAATGAGAGAAGGAAAAGGATGAACGGTTGCTCTCGTTAAAAAATATGGGTGTACCAAGTTTTGTTTCACTTTGACTTGGACCATGGTGACACAATTAGGTCAGACCTTGTTACATATTAATCATGAACTCTAAGTAACTTTTTTACTTACTTAAATTTTAGAGATCCGTCTATTCATATAAGTGACATTTTGTAATAAAAACATAACAAATCAATTATTTGAAAATAGAGTATTTACTTTGTTGCTAGTTCAGTTTGTCCCAATAGTATTGCTATAACAAGGTGTTACGTGTCGTAAGAACACAAATGGTGGTTTGTGTTAAACCAGCAACTAATAGGCTTCAAATCATCTGTACCGAGTAATCCTGTGCCCCTGTGCCAATAACATCTCCTCCGTTTAATTTTTCACTCTCCATGTTAGTGGATGGTTGGATGGTGTTAGGAACGCATAGGCACAGAGTAAATGGTACAGGAGAATTGATCCCCAACTAATATCGATGAAGAAAGTAAGACATTCCCTGTGAACGTTAACCTGTGTAACCTTCTTTCTTGAGTTGCCACGTATGCAAATTAGATTATCAGAATGCTATCGGCAACACTGAAGCAAGTTCTTTCTACTACGTGGATCACGTTTGATTTTCGTAGAAGTAAAGTTATAATCACCGCAGATATTAGCTTGACCAATGAGCTTGTGCCTCGTGGCGATTTATATTCTAATCAAACCAATAGTCATATGATCGTCACCATTTATGTCAAATAAGCATTCGGACCACGGGTAACTTTAGCTGGGTCTCCCTCGTAAATCCAATCAAATCACATGACAGGTTCTTTTAGTGGGTTACTTGCCCTTTTAGAGGGTCCCCCTAAGATCTCAAGTGATGAACTTTTGTCTCGAAATCCAACGGTTTGGGTGAACTAATAAGTAACAATCGGATAGTCACGGTCCTAGGCCTAGATTGTCCTTCTTCTTTTTTTTTGGACATTTTCCTTTTAAGACAATGTTTTGTAGCTTTCATTATTGGTGTATGCCCCACTGGAGCACACAAAATATCTACTTATCTACGATTCCACATTTTTTAAAGTGTTTTTCAAGAAATTATTTTTTTTCTTAATGAGAAAATACTGTTTTTGTTGGCTGGAATTATTTTAAATTATTATTACCTACCGTACATTCCCGAGCCAAATTATATATTTTTATTCCTAGGTGGTTAAAAAAGACACCGTTTTCCTAATTCCCATGATAAGAGGTTACATTATGTTTATTTGTTTATTCATTTTAAGAAAACTTTAGTCGCAAATTTTGACTTTCCAGTGATATTCGTAAATACTATAAAAATCGATGTAGACTTTGTTATAGGAAACATCAAAGTCTAGAGCATTTCAAACATGTTCCTGGAACTTTTCTAAGACGTTGGTCTACACACCAAAGAAATTCCAATATGTTCGCTTTCACTTTTCTTTTATATGTGCAAATGAAAAAAATAAGTAATGATTAGTAATAAATATTCTGAATTAATTAGGACCCTCCACCACAAATTATTAATAAAACAAACAATACACGTGGATTAATTGATAATTACTGGTTTCAATTTTTGTGTTATTGAGCAAGAATGATGACAAAACCAACCGGAAGGGGACCATTACCATTGGTTTGACATTGATTGAACTAAAGAATCATAGAAATGCTTGATAGGAAAGGACACGTGGCCATGAAAGGACAATACACAATTATTAGAAACGAAGGGAGGGTTGCAAGCGAATATGATAATAACTTTTTAAAATTTTTGTTTTCCTTTTTTCGATTTTGTGTATGTTGTTGAAGTCGCGGTATATTAGTACCTTCCTGTTAAGGTAATCCTCCAACCTTAACGTCCTTTAGGTGAAATCCCAAATTTCCAATTTCGGTAATTTCGGACCAACCACCTACGATTGCGACTTGTCTACCGGTTGCAGCATACTCAACAAGTAACCACCGGATAAGCTATCCCATTTTGGCAACTCCTTTGCCAATAGACGGCTGACACGTTTACAT
>JAOQMM010000008.1:3374614-3402442 GCA_027563515.1 Erythroxylum platyclados | reverse complement strand
TGCCAATGGTTCAGGAAAATTGCAGCTTTGATGTGCAAATTAATTAAAGATTACATACATAAATATAAATAAATAAATGTATATATAACAAGCCACTAAAATCAAAATTGAGTTGTAGAAGAAAACAAAAATAAACAGCTGCTGTACGGAACTGGGGCTATATATTTAGTTGGCACAAAACAATTCGATCCAACGACCAAGTGCGCAGGGAATAAAAAAAGAAATAATATTGGAGACAACGTAGACAACACATATCGCAGTGAAGTAATATAACTTGAGAAATTAAAAGGGTATTAAGAAAATGACACGACAAGTTGCATGGCCGAAGAGGCCCGCCTTGTTTCTTTGATGTTTAAAACCCGCGTCAAATCGCATTCACATTGGACTTCCAAGTTCCATCTCCTACTTTTCTTGTTCTTTTAAGATATAAATGTTAGTATTTTTTTTCCTTTTTTATTTTGGGTTAAAAATTTTATGGAGATCCATATCTTTTTCTTAAAATGTTATCCATTACTGCAAGTTGGGAGTAAATTTAAACATTTCTTAATAATGTTTATTCATTTATAGTTGCGAGTGTTTGGTTGAAAAGAATTGCCAGGAAGTTACTCATTGCCGCCCGGATCGCACCTAATTATAATTATACACACGTTCTTTTTTGATTAATGGGGGAAATCATCACATCAATCAAAAAGAAAAAGAAAAAAGAACACCAATGTAGCCTTTCATTTATAATCACACGGATACAGTTTTATTCGCAACTTATCATTTTGGTGGATGATTGAAAAATTCAATCGATTTATTAGAAAATTTTGAATTGTTTAATTTATGGTTCAATTTATTTTAATAATTTTTTAATTAAAAATTAATTAATTACTTAATTTTTATATATTAATAATTTTTTATAAATTAAAATTAACTAATTTTATAAATATTTTAAACATTAAATCTTTCTTGTATTACTCATTTAACTTTTAATCTAAATTTTTAAGACTTTATTCGGATCATTACGCATAATGAAGTGAAATGCTATCTTTTGTTTCCTTTTCCTTTTCATTTTTTCGTCTCCACTTAGCCTATAAAAGAAGCCTGCTTTTCTCTAGGCTTCAACTCCTAACCTATCACTCACCCTCAAGCCCCTTTAGGGGCATTTCCTTTAAGCTTTCTACTCTTTCAATTCACAAACAGAAAAAATCCCCTTCAACAACCCTCATCATCAATCAGAGCACAGTTCTTTTCCTGTTAATATCTTTGTTTTCTTCCTAACTCAGCTTGTTCAGTTCTTTTCTCTGCTGCTGTATAGATTACAAAACTGATCAAATATTACTGATTTTCTTCCGTTCCATCTCTCTTCTTCTCTTTTATGATGTTTCGCTAAATTTTGATCTTTAAAGGGTTGAATTAGCAGAGGGTTTTGTTTTGATTTGTTTCTTTACTTTTGGTGATTACTTATTTTACTTCTTGGACTTTTTTTTGCCAGATCATATATTTATGGCTACCAATCTTTCTGCTTCCGGGAAGAAAAAGAATACCAATTTTGTAACTCCGAAACGAGGCAACAAGATCAAAGCTCAGATTTTTGGGAGCATGTTGAAAGCAGTTGGAATACTGAAAAATGAAGGAAGTGAAGAAAGTAGAGCTAGCGGAAATGAGAACAGCACTCCGTCTGCAACCCCATGTCCAAGTGCCTACAACTCAGATGCGAATCCTAATGGTTCGCCGCCATGATCTCCTATCATGGCTACTCACCGACTTATTGGATCTTTGTGATCCATGTCCTCAGTTACACGTGAACTGAGAGCTCTCTCATCTCTAGTATTGTTCATTATGTTGGCCAAAAACCAAAAAAAAAAGTTCTCGTCAAAGTTGTGAATGTGTGGTTTTAGAAGATTCACAGCTTGAAGTCGTAAACAGATGGCTCTTCCTGCTTGACTCTTATTTAAGCCAGTTCTAGCAGGCTAAATAACGCCCATCGTCCTGTAGTTTTCCTAGGTTGTTGTCTGTTCTTATGGTTTGGCTGAAGTTATATGCTTCCTGTCGTCTATTATTATGGCTTGGCTGAAGTTATATACTTCTTAGTCTTTGTTTAGCCCACTTCAATGTCATTTCTGAAGTTTTACGAGGGAAATGATGTAGCCGGAAGGGGGCAGTTATAGTTGGTGTGTGTCGATTGCTGGTATGGAGATGTGCTATTGTAAAATATTGGATTGGCTATGAATTTCGTGTTTGCCTGTAAAATTTGTTCAACTCTTTATCCTTCCTCGTTCACTGTTGCTTTTAAGACTTGGAACAATGGCAAGAATCGATTGGCCTCGTTTATTGTGGGCAAGAGAGTAGAGACCCCCATCTGATGGGCATTTTAAATTCATTATCCAAGAGAAAGGCACTTGGTGATGGTTATTGGTTAATACTAAAGTAAAGTTTCACGTATCGTAATTAACAAGAAACATTTAATACTTAATTATCAGCTTTAAACATCTGGCAGTCAAGAGTGTAAGACTTGGCCGGCCACTAGAAGCTATGACCGTTTGATGAACGACTTTCAACAGTTCTATTTGTACACTCTTTGATATTTGACTACATATGGAGGATAAGAGTTCATTTTTCTTATTGCAAGCTCGAAAATGCAAAATGAAATTTACCATGTATTCCTGAATATGTGACTGACGGACCTGGGTGGGTTCCAGGCACCAGTCTTAAACCCTCCCTGATCTGATACTACGAGGATGTCTCCTATTTCGATGGCAAGCTCAGAAAGGAACTTTATAGATTTTTTAATATGAGCTGAAGCTGAAAGGCAGGTGATTTAACGCGGCAATAATTTTGGTGGTTCAACTTGATGATTATGTGAAACCATTTTGATATATTACAGAAAACACTGTCAACTACTCAAAAACTTTTTGCCTTTTTTTTGTTAGTTTTATCATCCTGTTTTCGTGCTAATTACGTCCCAATTAAATTTTTTTGTAGTACAAGGCGGCGCGACTCGAGAGTCAACACAGAAGGTGACAAGCCAGTATAATCTTTTCCTATTAAATCTACCCAAAGGATTAAAGTCAATTCTCACCCACTTGTCACATAAAAGGGTGTATGTAAAAACATTTCTTTTGAGTCAGGATCTTCAATTTCTAGATTACTTGCATTATTTACACCAACATATGCCATTTTCACACTGAAATTTCAACTCCAGAAAGTTTCTAAGTCTTGTGAATTTGTAAGCATCTGTATCAACTAACTCATGGGCAACCTATGATACGGCTGATAAGATGGACTCTGGTGTTGTTCGTCAATCTTTATTATTATTACTAGATTCGGATTGTGATGATCAGACCTTTTGAAATAAAATAAACAAACTTTTCAACAAGAGTACTTTCTGGTTTATTTGTTTTATTTGCAAGTGAGATAAGAAGGCAGTCAGGGTCATAAAATATGGTAAAAGATCACTCATGTTGCTCAAAAGGTTGATAAACAAAACTTGGGTAATGGTCTGCTCTATTAGATATTTCTGGGGAACTCTTACTTTATGTGATAGATATTTCAAGTTCCTACCTTTTCAACTTCTCTAGCGGCTTGAAAAGAGCCAACAAAAGGGTTTAATTAAGAGATGCTACAACTACAGATTATTAGGTAGGAGTAGGACTACTACTAGTTTGTTACGACATGTCGTTTCCAATTAAGATTGACGATACTTTTGTTTCATAATCATAGTTTTAATTTACGGTTTGCTTATGTAATTATGACCATAATATTGTGGTTGAAGTTCGGACAATTATCATTATTTGTTATAGTTATGATCATATTTCTGGTAACTGCATCAATATCATCTATAGTTATTATGATCGCTCACAAAATCGTAGTACAATTTAAAACTAAACAAAGACCCAACATTGGCAATTCTTCAAACAAATTAACGTGGCATTGGACCACTCCAGAAATTCCCTAGCAATGGTCATGGCCAACTGGCGATTGTATGTGGGAGGGGCCAGAAGACTACTGTCTTCTGTGAGCCGTTACCTAGAACTGTGGTCCCTCGTATCATGTACCTCAAAAGTCCGTCACTACTGTCGGTGTTCTTTTATCTTTATAGACCGATCGTTATATTTGTCTGAGGTTCTTTGTATCAAGCACTTACCAGACCCTAACTGGTTCACATATTTGATTTTCAAACTTAAGGAATTTCAGTCACCAAAACCTAACATCGCATTTATATCTGCAAACTAAACTGTTATTTATGCCCTTCCATTGAGGTAATTAGCGTCGTCCAAACTTAAGAAGTGAAAATGAAACTCCGAATTCAAAGATAAGCCTCTGCTAGCCAAATTTGTGTGTCAAGCGCACAATCTTTGATTTTATACCATACTAGGTACCCTCACGTTGACCTTGTATGTATCACATTCTAGCGACAACCGTTTGCTTTCACTTTCCCTTGTAATAAAATTGCAGTGATCAAAAGAAAGTTGTCCATTATTTCAGTTTAACCTATTAAAAATTGAAAGACTCCAACTTGCACCTTGGCTTACAATTATAACAATAGAAACATGTTATACATGGTCGTCTGTCTTTTGTGATGAAGGCTTGGATGTGTTTTCGTACGCGGACTATTCGCATTATAAGAATTTGTGCATTATTCACTTTAAGATTTATCATATTACGCTTATTATTAAAGTTTACTTATCTCAAGTCAATTCCATTATTTGCACAACTAGGAAAATGCACAATACTGCACCCAAATCCAACATGAAGAGGAAAAAATGGACCATACATCCACTTTTTCTACAGATTTGGGTGATGTTTCCATATGTGAAAGGATAACGTAGAAAAATGGACCACACATCTAACCTGAGCTTGAGTGATCCATAGAGCCGGAAGTTCACATCTGGGGACAATCCACCTAGGTCCAAGCGGTTGGGTGGTCCATGAACGTTTAGTAATGATTTTGAGTGGATTATGCTTCTGTGGTCCTCGGGACCACACACCAAGTACTAACTATTTATTATTTTATTTTATATTTTCGGGTTCAGACACGAAATGACGTGACTCAGTTTCAGCTTGCCAAGCAAGCAACTGAGTTCCAAGTGAGTTCAACTTCAAAGATGGATTGATTCTTACCACATGCCAAATTTCGCCACTATAAATATGCTTCTTCTTCACACTATCCTCCACCAACACACAAATTTCTGAGCAACCCTCTCAGCCTACAAACCTTTTCGCACTCTGCTTCTACCTCGAACCCTCAAAGCATGGAGTTCTCAGAATCTAAGCCCACTAAAAGACAGCACACTACCACTGTCCCTCCGAGAAGAGGGCAGATCAAGCTTAGAATCATCAGGACCTTCGTCAAATCAGCTGCTAGTTTTGCTTCTGTGGGTAAGACCCATAGGGAATATAGGACTTCTATGAGCTCAAGCCCTAAAACACCGGCAACTCCAACTGGGTATTGCTCCGACGCGACGTCCGAGTTCTAGTTATGGTCTTTGCCCTTTGTATAGAATGGAATACGTGAGAGAAAAGTTCGCATCCATTTTGTGATATAAACTACGCTCTGTTTCTTGGGTCATGATTCTAATTTTTTGTCCTGATTTTTCTGTGATAATGATTGTGGCGATAGAGTGAGTTATGATTTGGTTGGCATATTCATCCTTCTTTTAAAAAAAAATTAAATAAAAATTTATTTATTTATTTTAAAATTTTTAAAACTTATTAATTTATAAAAATTATCATATTAATTAATAAATTAATCATTTTTTTTAATAACCAGAGTTATTAAAATAAATCAAACAAAAAATTAAAATCGAATCGAAAAATTAAACAGTTTAAAATTTTTACGATTAAAAACCGATCGAACTAGTTAAATTTTTTAATTAATGATATTCATCACATATATATGCAATTTAAAATTTTCCCATTAGACACAAAATTCTTGAGCACTTGTGAATAATATAAAAATAAACCCAACATTTACTTTTCTCAAGTCTCAACCCAATACGACCAAAATTTCAAGCATCCACCTTAAAACCTTATGATTTTAATGTTCAAATTAATCTAGAACCTCATTCTTTATGATACTTTTAAACAATTCAACATGAAAATAATATTTCACATTGACGAAAAGAAAAGGAATAGAGAGCTTAGTTCCACCAATTTTTAAAAAGATAGTAATAATAAAAATAAAAATTTTCACTAAATTTTTTTAAGTTCTTTTTATTATAAATAATAAAAATAAAATTTTACTTAATAATAATAATATTAATAACTACTAAAATTTGGTCATTAGAAAACCTGTATCTTTTACAATTTGACATTTCGATGTGTTAGTTGCGTTCTTATTCAGTTGCATTAAAACAAAGAAGGAAGCGGGTGAAGTTGGAAGAGTATTTTCAATAAACTAATACTCCAGTGGACCAATGAACGATTCTATATATTCTTATATAAAGCTCTAATAATATGATAGTGTTTAGTAGTGAGAGACAGCTGGCTCTCAGCTGTTTCTCACATTCAATCCTGTCCAGATGATTGTAAACGGGAACTCTGGGAATAATCTTATCTTTAATCTCGATATGTTTTTGTTCCCTTTTTCTATATTATATGGTGAAACCCTCACGTTTAATTAGAAACATATAACCATCTAGAAAGCCAAAAGCCAATGGCAATGACCCTTCTAATTTCCAATACCCAAATAACTTATTATTTGGCTTGGCTTCAGATTCTAAGCTCCGTCGTTATCATTGCGTTCTGTGTAAAATTCTCACGTTCCGGCATTGAAAGATACGAATCTAACTTCAGAATTTTTGAGCTTTGGTTTAGTTTGATCTGAACAGAGATGACCGGTTGTTAGAGATGAATTGATCTTCTTTAATTTTAAGTTTAATTTAAATTTTCAATTTTTATTTATTGGCTTGATTGAATTGAGAGTCAGTCTTAAAATAATTGGTAAAATTGTTCCTTTATAACTATAATATTATAAATTTCACGCACAAAAACAATTTTTTATAAAAATATAAAAAAAATATTGCGTATATTATAAATCCCTCTAAATTTGCAAAGCGAGAGTTTTGTATTGATTTGTGACTAGAGTCGCCGAAATATGAAAAAATAATATCGACTCTATGATCGAAAAGTATATACATATCTACCTATATTCCCGCCGACAAATTTTGTCTATGTTTGTCTGCATAAATTGTTTGAAGAATCAGGAATTGCCAAGTTTTGTCTGAAACTGAAAACATTAGACAAGCCAATCAAATCTCGTCTGTCTATGTTTGTCTGCATAAATTGTTTGAAGAATCAGGAAACTGCCAAGTTTTGTCTGAAACTGAAAACATTAGACAAGCCAATCAAATCTCGTCTGTCTCTTCAGTGGCATCAATTGAATTTGATGATGCTCATTTTTTTTTTTTATACATCTGTGCCCAAATCTATTTGGCTTCTATCACGCGTCCATCACATATACGTAATGTCCCTATTGTGTTGGTCAACTTAAACTTGTTAGATAAGGTCAATTGCTAACGTAGCAACTAACGTGAAATAAGGACATTAATTTCATATTTTTAAATGAATTAACGTTTTACTTATTTTAAAAATAAAACCCAAAATATATTTTCTTTTATTTTCCTCGTAACCTCGAATATCATCAAATCCCTAATACCCAAAGATAATTGTTTCATCATGCGTCCTTTATCTTTGTGAAATTCCCATATTCTTCTTTCTTCTTTATCCTCTAGTGGCGGTGTTCATGATAATTCCATATATACTTCAATTTTGTAATTGTTTGTTGTTTTTGCCTATGAATCAAGCATTGGTGGATAACTCCAATATGTTTGACGGAAAGAGTTGGGTTTGTTTTTTAAATCATCGTGTCTGACAAAAGGAGTTGGGTTTGTCTAATAAAGTAATGTCTTTGATTTTGGTGTGTCAGACAGTTTGGATTGGATATTTGTGTCAACTTTACTAGTCTCTTCTCCTTGTTTAAGCACTGATTAAAGTATGTGTGAATCACATAAGGCAAGTGAAAAAACAAATATGGAGTGACTTATCGATTGTCATTGATAAAAGTATGTATGAACCCTACATTGAATATCATTGTTATTTATTGAATGCATGTCTTTCTATTATGTTTGCGTTTCCATTATGTTTCTTTATGCATTGTTATTTATTGAATGCATGTCAGTTTTTAATAAACCGGTCGATTTTTTTTAAAAAACTGGTCGGGTAATAACCCAATCAACCTTTTGAACATGTGAGTCCCAATCCTTTTAGTATGTGGGATCTACCACAATTGTCTTCCTCTCTCTTCTTTAACAAATAAAACTAAAGTATGGGGAACCCACCATTATTTTGAAGATGTAAGACAACTCCCTCGCTCTACTTTTTGAGTTTTGAATTTTTTTTAAATTACCACATTCTAATTAATAAATTTTATTTTTAAAATTTATATTCTTTATTTTTGTCTTTAAATTTAAATTTAAATTTTTGTTTTAAATTATTATTGTTAAAAAAATTTCTATTCTTATCTTTAAAAATGCTAAATTTATTTAATCTCTTTAATAAATTATATTTGCTAAATTTTAGGTTATTTATTTATCTTTATTTATATCCTTATATTTTAATTGAAAATTTTTAAATTATTGTTTTTAAAAACTAATTATTATTTTATCATGAATTTGTTTAATAAATTGATTTATTATTATATATAAGTAATTTTACTTAAGATAATTTAAGAATGTGTTAAAAATAATATTTAAACTATAAAAAATATGTTTAAAGGACATTGAAAAAGAAGTTAGAATAAAGTTAAGTCTTTCTAGTAACTTTTTAAAAATATACTTCAATGCTTATAAGTCTTTAAATAAATGATAATATAAAATACAATTTTTATTTTTATTTTTATTTAAAAATTTATGTTAGATTTAATCTCTATTTAAATTATTATAGATTCAATATTAGTCTCAATTATTAGATTTATTATTAGTTTATTATATGTTAATAGGCATTATTAGTGTATATTTATTTCAATAAAGGATTTTATTTTATACAATATTTTTACTTATTCTTATAATTTTTACTTCTTATCTATTATATACCAATTATATAACGGTTTAATACCGGTTGAATCTTTAAACCTTAAACCTTTCCTTTGATCAATTTGACGTCCGGTCCGGTTTTTAAAACATTAGTTATTGCTTAGTTATATTGTGGTATGTAGTAGAATAATGGAGTAGCCGAGATTAAAGGCATTATTTTCTTGGTCTTCAACTAATAATAATTCTTCAGCTATCGTTTAATGCTTATATGGCTTCAACGTTTGTTTAAGGATTTCATGGAGCAAAAAAAAATTTGGCCACAAGTTTTATAGGTGCCTAAAATATTCAGTTAGTAAAAATATTTTGCTATGATATTCAATATGAGAACATAAATAGAATAAATATGTTAATGAATGTTTACCTTGGTGATGTTTACAAGGTTAAGAGTTTTAAGTTATTCTGTTAGCATGGTAACCCCTTCCTAGATAAGGCTATTCATATTATTCACAAATTGATGAATAATAATGCTAACTTAAAGCAACAATTAGGATTAAATTACAAAGGGACAATTGAAGATGTGGAATATAAGGGAGTTGTTAGAAGACCAAAAGGAGGAACAAAATGAACAAATTGAGTTAGGAGAAGAAAAAAAAACAAATAGAGTATGAATTAAAGGTTGTTATGAGTGATAACAAGGAGTTGAAGAAGATATTCATGACATATATTATTTCTGTTTTGAAGTTGATAAGTACTGTTGTTATGTTTTTTCACTATTGAAATAATGAGTTTGTGATATGTTACTTAAGAATTCATATATTAAGAATGTTATATAAGAATAGGGCTAATGTGAAAAATAATTGTATTATGCATGAAACTTTAGTTAATATATTGACAATATTGGATATCATTATTGAGTTATTATGGTTACTTCATTAATATGTAAGTACATTTGTAATTATATCCAAATTCAAATTCAACTTGTGACAATATATTTAAGAAGACAACCATAAAAAGAAAATAGGCAAATTTCCATATGACTCGTGCATATGAACAATATAAGAATCATAAACCATTAAAGTTTAGATTCGTATAATATAGGCCATTAAATTTGATATTCATATAACGTAAGCCATTAAAAATTAAGAAATTCAATATAAGTAATAATGCAAAAGGTAAATAATGTAAGCCATTAAAAAGGCATAGCCATTTTATGTTATAAAACTTTATCATGTGCATTCTGCTACAAAGTTTTCAATCAACTTCACAATAGTTCCAACCAGAATGTACATAAAATAAACAAAATGGATCTAACTAGAATATACAAAAAATACATAAAATGGATTTAACTAAGTACATTTTCCTACATTAATTAGAATCATATTTGACAATTATCCACCTAAAAGATATTGGATCCAACCAGAATTTTTTGCAAACCAATTAATGAACAACTAATTATCATTTGCACTTTGTTGACTTCCAATTTGAATATTAGTTATTTGTTGGTTTGAATTTCTGACAACCCTTCGTTTAGAATCTTGTTCTTATAATTGTCGTGATGTGATATTTGGAGTACCCTTCCATCTAAACTATCTTGATTGAATGATACTTGAAAAGTGATTAGATCAACTTATCCAAATGTTATCTTTCTTTTTAATGGTGGATCTGCTGCGGATGATTGTTACAAACAGTGTTAAAACAATAGATTATTCATGTAAGCAATCTAGAAGAAGAATAATATATACGAATAACAATATAAAGGAATAACAGTATATAGTAACTAACATTTGTGTGAAAATAGCCTTATCTCCATCTACTTCACAAGGTTGTATGCTAGAAATTAAAGAACGGGGTCGAGAGAAGATTGTCATTGTTGCCAGATCTTCACTAGGTGCAGTTGACTATTTAATAGTGACATATCATTAACTAGTAGTTACTGAAAACATGTAAATTGTAAATTAATGTTAACTTAAAAACCTCAGTTTGTATTTTTTTAAGAATTTTAAAAATTCATTGATGTGGAAAAAATGTATAGGATACAACATTGGAGGGGGATTCTCCTACGATCTATTAAAAAAATGACGTGGTTTAAACATTACGAGAAATAAAAAACTGTGATGTTGGGATAAAAGAAATTGTTAAGTTGGCTTCGTTTATGTAACTTAGGTAAAGCCACACCCAACTTTTCTCGTATCTTCGAAATGTTACCCAATTAGTAGAAGGAAGTGAACCAGATTTACAACTTCTCTTACTATTACCATAGTTGCCACATTTGCCACAAAGTTAGAATTGTTGTCTTTGTGATGACCTATAAGGATTCATCACTCTTATCGATTCATTTTTGAGCCTATTCTTCTTATGCTTACTAGGCATAACTCTTTCCAAAGGTGGATGTATCTCTTCGTAAGGGTTTGGTGACCAAAATTTTTACCCTTTAATTGGTTGCAAGACATTTTTATGAACTTCTATGAACCTCCCTCAATGATAATACTCATCCACATATGCCTATAGTTGTTGCTTGGTATGGAAAATGGCACTAATTAAATGACTACAAGGATACCCATAGAGTTCTTGTGCCTTATGACAATAATTTTTCTCCCTCGCTAGTTGGACAATATGTGTGCCATCTCCATTAGTCACTTTATACTTACTACCCCCATTACAAATAACTCTCTATCTAATTGCATTAAATTTATTCGTCTTCAATTTTTCCATCACCTTGGGTGCTATATCCCCCTTTTGTACTCTAGATTACTCCTTAAAATCATAGTGTCTCTTCATTAACATGGTTTTAGTAGTCTCTAACATGTCAATGATAGGCGATATCTGGCCACTAAAATACAAGAGTTTAACGTCTCACTCTTGTTGTTGTCCATAATTCGACATTTAGACTCAATTCTTTAGAAATCCCTACTCCATGTTTCCTTAATAAATTCAAGTAAGTCCTGTACATATTCTAGTGTAAGTTAGTTTAATTTGATGAGCCTATCATCAATTTCTTGTGGGAATGTTTCCTAGGAATAATTCCAAAATGTTCTCCTAAGATTCTTTCCATTCCATTTTCCCACCTAGTTGCGGTATATAGGCCTTTCACACATCCCATGGTGGTAAAGGGCAATACATCATTCATGGCTCACTGAGTCCCTATAAATTAAGGAAAACTAGTTAAAAGTGAACATAGATGCAAATGAGTGTATAAATTACTTTTATTGGATGAATTAACTTTTGCATTTAAGAAATCATTGTTATTCATTCATCATCTCTAAGCTCTAAACTCTAAGTCAATGACTAATTAATGTACAAACCATATCCAATTCTCATTATTCTCTACCTCAATAATTGACCAATTAGATAAATGTCTCTTTTGCCATCAACTCCTATAGCATTTAGAAGTTGTCCCTAATACTTTGTTTTTAGAAAACATTCATCTGTACTGATAATAGGTCGCAACTTCTTCCACCCTTTCTTTATAGCTTTAAAGCACTTATAAATTCTCTTGAATACCAACTTATCTTTAGCCCTTATAAGTTGAAGCTCAATTATATAACTTGGATTCATTTCTTTGAACTCAAAAGTATAACCATAAAGCTTTCCGTATTTGTTATTCTACTATTTTACTTTTTCTTTAAGAACCTGCCTCCTTGCATACTTGCATATACTAGAATTAACAGGCAAATTTAGATTCTTCCTACATTCTTTAACCATTCCATTGATTTTAATGCTGACTTGTCTAAGATTTTTTTTCCTTGAAGTGTCTCAAGAAAATTTTGAATGTAACAAGCCTTGGCTTGTTTATTGGATTGCATGTATTCTCTAGATTGTAATTTTTTTGCTTAAGCATTTATCTTTTATATCAAATGAAGCATATAGCTCAAATGGACAGCCTTTAATGTAACCATATCCTTTTTTTTTGGCTTCATTCCTCTTGAAACTCAAGTTAAATCCTTTTATTACTACATAATCAACAACGACTTCCTTAAAGTGTTTTACACTATCAAACAACATCCCTAACAACCATTCATTTGCGATAATTCCAAGAACATGTATATTAGTTTCATCGAGTTGTCTCAAAGTAGCATTTGGTTCTTTAACACTAGGATATTAATCATTGGCTAAAAAACTCCCATGATCATAAAGTCGATGTATATTGTGTCATGACCTATATCAACACTAATGTTCAAATCCAAGTCAGATTCTGCTCAATATTGAGCACCCATTTTACCCCATTTTGACCACCCATTTTACCTCCATCTTGAGCACCCATATTGGAATCATTATAATCACTTAATTCAGAATCACTTCCAGCTAATTCCTTAGCCCCCAAATTGCCTCCATCATCTACCTCAACATCAGTATTATCTCTCACAACCACTTAAACATCATAATCACCTCCCACATTTACTCTAATATTAATATTATCTCCCAAGTTAAAGCCAATATCACTGTAACCTCCAAAATCACCACCAACATCACAATGTCCTCCTAAATTAACACCAACATGATAATGAATTCCCAAATCAACAACAACACTATCACCATATCCCAAGTTAACTCTCACAACTCAAATCCACTTTAGTGTCACCTACATGCTCCAGATAAACATCAATTATACCATTTGCCTCTAACAATTTAATCAAATCCAATGCACTCTGATTGGACTCTAACCTCCTCAAATCTTCTTCCAACCTCTTCTCAATAATCAAATACCATGCAATAATAATATTTGTATAGCATAATATAGGAACCATTTCATAGTCCTCTCTCAAACTTATATAATCCAAGTCCATATTGTCAAAGTTTTCTAGTGCCTTACCTACATACTTCAGTGTACCTTCTTGAGTAACATGTTCACCATGAAATAACCTTATACTAACTCTTTTATTTAAATTAAAAAAATAGTCCAATCTATTAAAAAATAACATATGAATATAGACCTATATTGAAAGAAAACAATATTGGCATTTTAAACATGTTATTACAGTGGCAATATATTGGGCATACACTGCACAATTAAATAGTAAATATTCAACATCTTAAGTGCTCAATTTAGATTGTTTGGTTCTCAAAATATATAAATCAAAGGTTAAGTTAAGGTTTCAATTTAATTTTAGGAGGTTGAAGCCTTCTATTTTTCTAAGATTATACATGTGAGGATAAGGTTGAGAGGACATGCTGTCTCATGTTATCTCATCAAAAGTAGACAAGACTCCACTAAAAAGTTTGAGTAACCTATCTCTGAAAAATTATCTAGAACTTAAGTACATGTTTATAATTTCTTTGTTCCATCATATATGTACTTCATATGTATCCCATGATATCTTGACACTATTATTAAAGAATTGATGTGACCAAACATAGGGGTTTATAGATAAAAGCCATATGATTAAACAACTAATATTACCAAAATTGGGGGTTTATAGATAAAAGCTACATGGATAAAGCTATATGGATAAACAACTAATATGACCAAACATGTGGGCCATGAAGAGAGAGTGAGATAATTATGTAAGTCCCTCTTCATATATGCTACATCAACAATAGTAACTAGCCATTAAGAATATCAAGGCATGCTATTAAAATTACTAGCAATGGAATATAACTGCAAATTTTAAGGGTGCAAAAGTCCAAATTGGAAGATTTGCTTATGAATGTCAAAAAAAAAAAAGAAATGATAGTTTTGAATCTCACTATCATCTTTTGGAAAGAAGGCTATTATTCCTGTATTGATTTTCTAATTTGATAAATTTTATGAATAATTTTAAATGTTCAATACTATTTAATAGCCACAAAATAATATAAGCCAATGAGTTATAGTTTGTTAGATTTCTTTTAAATAGTGGATGAACAAATATCTTCACTATGAAAGTTGTATGCAAGACTAAACTACAAAAATTAATACTCTAATAAATGGACATCATTTGTGACATTTCTTTTAAATAGTGAATGGATATCAAATGGACATTTAGTTCGTACCTAATGACACAAAAGGTACCAACACTAATAAATTAAAGTAGAAAAAAAAATTTGTTCGATAAGAATTAAGTATGAGAAGTGGTCCCATTACAACATTTAGTAGTCAATACTAGTTAATAGCCACAAAATATATAAATCAATAAAATCTAGTTTGATAGTTAACTATGTGTTATACTGGTTCAAGTAGATTGATATTTGTAATACTTCTCAAAATCTAATTTGGTCCATCAATACTTAGAAGTTTACATAAATAATAATGAATATATATATATATACAAATACACAACATACACACATAAAAACAGAAATACTATCCTCCCAAACTTAAACAAGCATACCTCCTAACAAATCACAAATACACCTAAATAAATGTAGCTTGAAACACATTGAGAATACATATGCTAGCGTTGGACCACTAACTTTCAATTTTGTATTATGAAACATGAGGGATCATAAGAGGGACCACCTTTCTACATCATCTCCACTTGCATAAACAAGAGTTTGAACCTATAAACACAAAATATTCTTTATTTTTATGAAAGAACAACAAATATTAAATAAATAAAATGAGACGTGGGGTTAACATGTTTATTGAAACCATAGAACTTCAAATCCTCTAGAGTTAAGAGCAAAGATGCTAGAAAATTACAAGAAATTATCAAAGATAGAGGAAGAAGCAATAAGAATAAATGAATTTCATGAAGATAAAGGAAACAAAATGAAGAAACAATCGAACCATAGAGAAAGCACAAAGACACAATCATCCACGAGTAGTAGCCATTTGTTGCAAATTAGGAATTTACGGATTTTATGATATTCGGGGTGGGTTAGAAGAAAACAAAGGTGAAATAGGTTTTGGGGAAAATATGTTGGGTTTTATTTTTAAAATAATTAAAACATTATTTCATTTAAATTCCAAAATTAATATCTTATTACATGTCAAGCAGTCATGTTGGCAATTGAACTTATCTGCCATGCCCATGTAAACCATCATAATAAGAACCTAATATGTATTTGACGAAGCTGTGACAAAGTGAGCCTTGTTTGGAGTAACTTGGTCCATTTTTAAAACATTAAGCATGAACTAACATATGAGATAACGATAGAGGTTGCTAATTGTTAAGAACTCTTTAATTGCAAAAAGAAGATCTCATTTAACTGTACAATGTATCTGACCTAAATCCAAGGATAAATACAGGAAAGAGCTTCCGTGCACTTCTTCTTCTTCAAGATTTGGAAATCTAATATTTTCTACAAACAGCATCTAGGTCCCTTTAACCGATATCTAGGCTTTGCTTCATTCATTCACTTTTTTTCCTGTAGTTCTCATTAAGATTATTGCATGACATCAGCTGCCTTTGTCGCTTTGTTTGATTAAAGACTTTCTGAGCAACAAAAAAACATGTTTGTGTGTTTTTTTTTAATTTCTTTCTTTAAAATTCAGTAAAAAGTTTTTGTTTGATTGAATTTATAATAAATTTGTTAAAATTTACAGTATTAAGTTTGTCTATTTTAAAATAACTAAAATTAATTAAAATTTACAATGAAAATAAAACTAAAATCAAAAGACCCTTTAAAATTTTTTCATAAATACTTGAACTGAAATGAAGACTTATGTTAAAAAATATATTAACACATCTCAAGTTTTGTAGCAATATAGTTATAGTTCTTATACTATTCGTGTTTTATTGGTATATATTCTTCAAATCATGTCGGAATTCGAAAAGCTCTCGCAAACATTTGATAAAAATTGAAACAGTTTGAAAAATTCTTTATATATATACATATTCTGGGGTCCTTTAAGGACTTGTACAAGTCAAGCTATTGGTTGTGGCTTGCTGTACTTGCTTCGCTTGGTTTCATGCCAGCCCAGGACGGAGTGAAACTGGAGAAGGTGACAAGTGGGGCAATGGCAAACACTGGTCCGGTCCTAGTCACACACTTTCCCACATTGCCAATCTGATCCAGCTTGCCTTCACATTGGAAGCTTCTTAATTTGGATGTTCACACTGTTGATGGTTCGTCAGCTTCTCCTTTTTGGCATCTTTGGGATACTATATTGACACCCATCTCCCCAATGTCACAGTCAACTAGTCTCTAGCAGCCAAGTGTCACTCTGACTAGCTAACACGATGAATGTGAAGTCTGAACTCCTGCACAGACAACCACAACACTGGCATTTTCCTACCAGTTACGCCCGCCAATAAATCATCTGTTCATCCATTCATTTTTTATCAGATTGAACGGCGATATAGTTCTTTCGTGAGTCGTGACTAATCAGATTGTACTTTTGTTTGTATTAATATGCATCAAAACTTTTCGTATTCGTCCTTTTCAACTTTTCCAATTTTTCATGTAATTGGTCATTATGTTATGATCATTGCCAATTAATTTCGCCAAGTTAAATGAGACCACTTTCAATAGACTCCACCCTAATTACAATATTCATTTTATTACGCATAAAGTTTTTATTTTGTCCTTTTATTTGTATTTTTATCAATATCAAATGCAATAAGTATAACTTGAAAATTGTTAACTATTAAGGTACTTTTCTTGCTAGAGATAGTTTTTCCAATAATACCGCGTCAAAAGATGGGACGGCAGTCTTTGTCAGTGGCACTGGTTTAACCTAGGACTCTGTTGCAAGTTGAACGGTATGGACTCTTAGGATGACATTCCTTTGAAGAAGGACAATGAAATGTGTACTTAATTTGATGATCGTTGTCGAAAATGGTAGTATTATAAATGACCAGACACGTAGCAGACCTTGTTCGACACGCTAATCAATTAAGAAATGCTTGAACTCTAGTAGGTCATTCATTCAAGGTAACTGACTGACTATGAAAAGTGTCAAATTTTTAATATTATTAATTTATTTAAAAATATATAATTTATAAAATATTATATAATTGACTATTTATTTAATTTCGTGAATATAACAGATAATTAATTTTTAACAATAAATGATTGAAAATGAAGTTCTTTTCTTGGTCCCCACACGTTAAACATGGAAACACGGCTACTCTTCTGGCAAAATCACAGAAGAGTTTGCTTTCTTAAATAAATTCGATTCTGGAGGCAACTGAGTTTGAGTATCACATTATATTTTGAACTTAGGAAACTTTAGGCTAATGGACCTAAGAACTAAAATAATATAGGAAAGCTCAACTGAAGATTAACAAGGAAGAGTTACCCTTATCACATTTCGTTCTTATTGTCATTTGGTGATACCAATTGCTAAGTGATATCTCAAAGCTTAATCCTTGAGGATGGAGTTTGGTAATGAGAGAGGTAACCTGTGCTGTATACTCTAATCTGACCCTTTAAATCCTGAAATCAGACCAACAAAAGTCGAAAATATAAAAACGTATCGAGTAGCACCAAACCTTTGTTGAGATAAAGAAGAAGGAGGTGGTCAAAGTCTTACTTATTGATTCATGGTCATGATAAAGATTTATGCAGTAGATCAATGAATGGATGAGATGATTTAGGCACAGAATAGCACAGGATAGAGGGAACAGAAGATCTGTCCCCGGATCCTTTGACGGTCCAGATGGTCCCATCCCAAGCCTAGTACTTGTTTTCCCGCTATTCTTGATCTTGGTGATCATCACAATTCAAGTATTGCTGTTTGATACTTGGGAACCAAGGAATTCAACTATTCTCGTTAGAAAGTTTGGTGGGTATCCTCCTTAAAACAAGGACGCTTTGGCTTTGCTCGTACAGCGTTAAACGCACACACCTCAAAAGTTGGGTCCCTCTCTCTCCCTCCCTCTCTCTCTTCACTCCACTCGACCTTGATTACTGTCCTCTGTTTTCCTGTTCTCTGTGCTTGCTCTGTTCTTTCTCTGTTTCTGTTTCATCCTCGTCCTCTACTTGATCATCTACTCCCACCTCCAAGAGATGGATTCCACCCTATCTAAGCCCATCAAAAGGAAGCAGCAAACTTTCCCTCCAAAGAGAGGGCAAGTTAAGATGAGGATCATCAAAGGGCTAATCAAATCAGCTTCAAAATTAACTTTTGGTAAAAAGCCAAGAGAAAATGGAGGCTTCACAACCTCAGGTTCCTCAACACCAGCAGTCCCTTCAAGTGGCTACATCTCAGAGGCTCTATCTGAGTCCTGAAATCTCTCAGTTCTATTGATTTGAGGCTAAACTGTTTCTAGTTTAGTCCTCCTAGGATCTAATCTGCCCCTGTTTTTTCCTTCATATTCTTATATATGTAAATGTTTTTTTTTCAGTTTTGTAAATTTTCCCTCTTTCTGTCTCGCAACAGAAATGAGATGATAGAATAATCGGGTCATCAGAGTCTGTAAATATACTTTTATTGAGCTGATTATAGTTGAATGATAATATTTTTTGCAAGTTGGGAGTTTTTTTGAACTCAACTTTTATCTGGGCATTCTTCAGCATCCTACTCTTCATTTCTTGATTGAGAATTTAGAGAGTATGCAGAGAGAAACGTGTTTGACGAAAGTGAATTCCTAGGTTGTTGCTTCCTGTAACAAATGCCTAACATGGTAATCGGAGATGTAGTGGATCGCCGGTCAATGGCCGTGAAAACTCGCATCTTCTTGATTATAATTATGACCAACCAAAGGATTATGGTTTCTTGTAATAGTTTGTTCCTGATTGGGTTGTATCCAAAAACTTTCCGACTGGTGTCGGCCTTTTGCAGTGGAACATTGAGTCAGTCACAAGATAGGAAATCGAAAGTTCTTTAATTGAATCAGTAATAAACTGTACAAATCTATTAGATAAAAAGGGAAGAGTTGTTAAAAGGTAAAGCACAACAGTCATGGTTTTTAATAAAGTTGTTTGATTCTATCTCAGTTGACAAGGTCTTGGTAGTAATTAATGCAATGAGAACATCTTAATTTTCTCGAGGCATATTTGTGCACGTTTTCGGAATAAAAGCTTGAGGCACTGGAAAGCAAGTGTTTTGAACAAGTAGAATTATTATATATAGTTCAATAATTGTCTAAAAAGATTAAAAACTCAGATTGCGTTATGGATGACGAAGAGTGAGTTGACCGAAGCTCGGAGCACAAGGATCCGCATATTCCCTTCCCTGAGAAGGCTTAATCCATACGCAAGAAGCTAGTTTGGAAGGCAAATCGAAATGACCAAAATTGCTATTTAGGTGAAACGACTACTCTTAGCTGTATAGCTCGACTCTGTCAAATTCAATGTATGCTATTCAAGATCAGTATCATAATGGGTGGTTATCCACGTGCTAGAATTCGAAACACAAAATTAGTTATAATTCATTTCATTACTATTTTTTATTGAGTTGGCTTACTACGAAATTGCATAGTTAGTCTTCAATTCTCAGACCCTTTTGCTATAAAGACAAGATGAAGTTTTTTATTTTCCACTGCTAAAATTTAGTAATTCAAATTATTTATTTAATGGAAAAAAGTAAATAATATACTAAAAATTGGGGAGATCATTTGAAAGATGAGATACTCAAATGAATATCTAAAAACTAGATTTATTTATATTCATATATATTGTTGTGTTCATTTCAATGAAATTCAATCGAAATTTAGGATGCCCCAAAAGGTCAAGCAAGATGGAAGGTTTCTCGACTTTGTCCTGATAAAAGAAAGAACAAGAAAATGACGCTTTTTCTTCATTTCGCTTCAATTCCGATGCCTAATTGTCCTTTCGAATTAAGCAAATGATGCAATCATGACACATGACATTACGCAGTCTTTGCATTTCCATTATCACAAACTTCTTCCACAGTTTTGAAGTAGCAGGCGTATACCCTTTTGGTCACTTGGATAATTTACGTGTTCGCTGACGTTGTTGCATCAATGTAGAGGAATTCTTTTGGTCACAACCTGTGTAAGTTTTCAAATTGACTTAATAATTAGTCAATGATCTATAAATTATAATTTAAAAAAGTGCAAGGATATATTATTTTACTTACACGCATAAAGCCTGAGCAACTTTCTATAACCAATTCAGCTCCATTACATACATTTAAGGGGTTAATGTTGAACTAAGAAATTAAAAAAAGATATATTTTCTTCTTCCAATTGTTAATTACTTAATTAGATAGCATTTATGTAACTGCAACGAGACAACCTTATTTAGTTTCAATTTGTGATATTAATTATTCTCTAAAGCCTGTATTTTCCTTGGGCCCTTGTTTTTCGGCCGATCTTGCTCAAGTTGGGCTTGAACCCAAGAAAACTAAACCGTGATCTCTAGAGGTCAAAAGGGCAGAACTAAGGAATAGCATATGAAGCCACAATGGCAAAAACAAGCTGACCAAATTGTTTGGAGCTTTTCTTTAATTACAAATCTGTTTCTCTGCAATAACGATATAATGTTGGTACACAGTATACAGTCCACACCTTCCAAACGCATACAGGCTATTAAGAACATACCCTTATTTGGGTTACTTGGTCATTGCTCTTCCAGAATGAAACCTGTAACCTCCAAATCTTATACCTATTGACAACCCATTTTTGTACTGCACCCCTGTGACAATACAGGAAGGGAGAATCTATCTCCCAAATTTCTATATTTATCCATAATTATGATGCAAAATTTTAGCATCCAAACCAAAATCATCAAATCCTTTTGATCAGGATTCTTCTTCTTCTTCTTCTTCTTTTTTTCTTTTTTCTTTCGAGTTTCACCCAAATAAATTTGCCAAAATATATAAGAGACGCGTTTATCAATTTGTGGGACTATTCAAGCATGGGATCTAGGTTGAAGTTCTGAGACTCAAACCATATAAGCTCCTTTATATCTTCTTCATTCAGTGATGTCTGCTCGAAATCAAAGATGAAAGGAAATTGACAAGTGGGCTCCTCATTGATCTCATGAAGACTTGAAAGATATGGATGGTTCAGTGCTTCCTCAACTACACAGACAGATAAGATGGTTCAGTGCTTCCTCAACTACACAGACAGATAAGGGTGATGTGATGTCTCTCAACAGGAAATTGGAGAATGGCTAAATCATATAGACAAGGAGTTAAGGACTTACCAGTTATACGCTTGCTTGGATCAAATATCAACATTCTCTCTGCAAGATCAAGTGCCAATGGAGGCACGTCTGGAAACTTCTGAGCGAAAGGTTGTTTGGGTATATGTGGAAGCTGTTTCACATACTTTCGAGCATTATCGCTCCGGAGGAATGCAAGATCTGAGTCATCGGGAGAACCCAGGAGCTGTTTTGGAGATTTACAGAGTTGAATCTATTAGGTAAATGTTATATCTTTGCTTTAGCAGAATTATATGAAATATTTGCCGTGGAAAGCCTTGCAAGAGAAGGATTATAGAGAATGATTACCTCGGTTATAAGAGCTAATTGCTGAACATAATCTTTACCGGGAAAAAGAGGCTCCCTTTTGATAATTTCCATGAAGATGCAACCAACAGACCAAATATCAATCGCTGCTGTATACTCTGAGCAGTTGAGCAGCAATTCTGGAGCACGATACCATCGAGTTACCACATATTCAGTCATGAAATCTGTCTCTGAAGTAGTTCTTGCAAGTCCGAAGTCACAAATCTTAAGATCACAGTTGGCATTGAGAAGAAGGTTGCTTGGTTTCAGATCCCGGTGTAAAACATTTGCAGAGTGTATGTACTTCAATCCACGCAACAATTGATAGAGGAAATACTGGCACCATCAAAATGATTGGTTCTTTAAGATTCTACAGGGTATACTTATATTGAGAAGACAGGGACACTAATGCAAAAATACCTGAGAATGATCATCTGTGAGGTCCTGAGAAGAGCTTATTATCTGATGAAGATCAGTATCCATGAATTCATACACAATATACACATCATTGAAAGTCTCCTTGTTTGGTGGTGGTATGATGTCCTTAATTTTGATAATCTGCAAAATATGGACAACTTGCTTAAATGGATCATCAATAATAAAACTTCCCAGATTATCAGAAAATGCAGAAGCAACAACTATATATGGCATTACTTCCTTAAACTGTTGAGTGGATTGAAGAGTGCTTCAAGGCTAAGCAACAACTACATAGGGCATCTAATAATGGGAATTAAACAGGTAAAGAATGCTCTAATGAACATTAACTAGAGATGGAATACGTACATTCTCATGATCCATATGGCAAAGGAGTTTGATCTCACGGAGAGTTCTCTTGGCATCAATCCTGTTATCAAATGCATTTCCAACCTTTTTAATGGCAACCTGTTCCTTGGTCTCTTCATTTTTGGCACCGCTGCAATAATAACATGTTGTAACCATATAAACCAACCATAACACGGCAATCAGACGAGAAGAAGGAATGTGTTACCAAACGATGCCGTATGCACCTCGACCAAGGAGGTGAATGGGAGGGGCATATTTGGAGGAGACCTGGAAAAGGTTGCCAAGGATATTGTACTGCACGTATCTCCCACCGTACGTTGGGAATCCTGTGATCTCTTCTACTACTAAACCTTCATTCTCCATGATTCTATATTTGTCTCAACTAAAAGCTATCAACAATCCAACTTTGTTTTGTCCAAAGGATATTCCGGTGTCAGATTATATATGTATGAATGGTAAAGGGAAAGGAAAGGGGAGAGAGCGTTTAGTAGTGGGAAGGAAAAGCAAAGAAAAGCAGTGGGAGGGGACCAAGAAGGAGGGGCCATCTCTATGTAAGTGCTTTTGGTTTTTGGTTTTCAAATTTGAAAGTTAGTGTGAGCCATAATGCTCCACGTTCCACACCAATGGTCATGAGTATGACCATAGACACAAACCTTCAACGTCTTCCGAGTGCAGAAACTGTTCAACCTGAACCTGATTTGGAGACCTCAAGCCCATAGGAATGAGTTTTGGTTGCTGTCTCTATCTCTAAACAGAGGACCAAATTAGTACCACCAGGTAGTAGTTGTGATGGCGTCTTCCTTGATTAGAAAACTCACAGTTTTGATGGACAAAAAATGTTGAACATGCAGACTTGTCATCTGTGAACACTCAGACATGCCAACGAATATATACAATATAGCATTTACATAATAGAATTCTTAAGCGGGAGAAAGAAAAATCTCAGAGGGCCTAGAGCGCCAACTTTTAGCTACGGTATAAACATGTCTAGTAAAACGACCCACCCACATATAGTTTTATATAATTTTTTAGTTTTTTAACATATATATATAGAGTTTACAGCAACAACAATATTCAGTATAAATTTCGCTAAGATGCGGAGTCTTGAGAGATCTTATAATACGCAGCTTTACCCTAAATAATAAAGAGGTTGAAGTATTTTATTTTTGCAATAATACATATAATATGTTTTTTAAATATTTAACGATTTAAAATCAAGTAACGAGTTTAATTTAAATGATATTTTTAGACTATAATGTTTATTTAATTTTAATCAAGTAACGAGTTGAATTTAAATGAATTGCAATCTTTTTATTGAGATTCAAACGTTTAATCTCCGAAGTAAAAAGAGATAATTATCAATTTGCTTATTATTCAAGCTTGAATCGAATTTTTGCCCTGGAAAACGAAGAAGAGCTTCCTTCTGGCCCTGTTCACTCTGGCACTAATTATCTTCAAGAAGCCAATCTCAGAAGAAGAAATTAGAGTGGCATCTCTCATATGTGCTTTGAATATATGATGCCATACTTAGTTTGTGCTCGGTGTAAACCGGACCAAATCAGTAAACTCAAAGATTATCCTCATGGACTCGATTATAGCTTGAGAATGTGAAACAGATAACATGAGGACTAACAAGAACAGCACGTTATCTGAAACAAGAGCAGGGAGGGATGAACCAGACACCTTGACATTCAACCAGGCCCGTGAAATGGGCAGTTGATTGTAGAACAAACTTGGCAGAGAGAATATGTTTTGAGCCACAGCCACTGCATAAGAATAAGAACATAACAAACTGGAAGTTGGGCTAGTCATTTTGTTACGAGTAACATAGTTTTGTTGTAATCTTCTTTACATCTCAAACACGCCGAATTGTCTTCAATGAAGAAATTCATTTCAGATCATAAGTACCTTGGTACGTGCCCAAAATATTTGCGCACAAAATCAAAAAGTCGTTAACCATTAACCAACCACCAAAGGCCTTGAAAGTTGATCAAAAACCTTTCGCTTCTCTCTCTCTCTCTCCGCGAAAATGCAAAGGAGGCCAACACGCTCATGTCCAGCACCCGAAGAACAGAGGAAGATCCAACTTCCGGAGACCTATTTCAGTATCACGTTCAAGGGCGGAGAAATGCGTTCGTGTTCTTTTTCCTTAATCTAATTCCAAATTTTTAGCTAACTGATCCTGTCATTGAAGCCACAAACATTTACTGACAATGATGAATTGAGATCCACTACATCCCCAATTCCAAGTTGTAGCTGAAGCATATCCGGTACAGGCCTAATGATGATTTATGAAGAATTTGACCTTTTTAGATGAGAAGTATACGAATGAGAAATTTCAGTCCACATATTGTTCTAACTTGTAATACAGAGCCAGAATTTTTTGTTTCATTTAAACAGTGACTTAATCATCCTTCTGTATTGGCACAACAAGAAGATTGAGAGTAAATGAGTCAACTACAACTTCTGCTGTTGACTAAATGTTGGTTCTGTTGCTTTACTTGTGTTGGAAAATCTGGAAAAAGAAAAAGAATTGTCCCTTGAGCTCTATTTCCTTAGAAACCTGGGAAATGGTGATTTTGGTCATTTGTGCTTGGAGTAATTATGTGGGAAGAACAGCAGATTATAGAAGCGAAACCAATTTGTCTTTGTCTTACTTCTGCTTCTGCAATTCAGTAATTTCACCTTCTCTGCACTTCTCAACCCATATGTACACAGTCGAGGGTTTATTTGAAGGAAGAAATCTACAACAGTCTCTTCTTGGTGACTGCAAGATTATAACAGGACATAAGGAATCATGTTTCTAGTCTCAATCGCATAGTCAAGATGAATCTGTAACTTAATTAATTACCTTCTGCCACCGAAGAACGTCAGGCTTCTTCAACACCACAACAGACTTGATTTTTTCTGGCGATTCCATATTCCACCGGCAAACAGGGGAAGCAGAATTGTGACGATGGTAGATTCCAATAGTTCGCTTCTTTGCTTCATCATATCTATTATTGTACATGTAAAAGATGAAGGGTTTGAAGCATGGATGCTTGGTGAAAGGTCTTGTGTTGAATGCATATGCAGTGTAATCTGCTCTTTTATACCAATTAAGAAAGGTTCTTGAAGGCATCTCAAGTTCTCTAGGAGAGATCATCCCTCTCCAGACTTGAACAACAAAGCCCCGTGACACAGATATGGACCAAGATCTTCTGGTGTCATAGCAGATGGATTGTTGCATCGTGCTTGCCGAGTCCAACTTCACAGACTTGAACAAATGTTGGAGGGCTCTAACTCGGGTCATTCGTGGGAATATTGGCTGCAATACATCCAGATGGTGAAGGGATGCTAGAGGAGTCACCGGATGAGCTGACAACAAGCCTAAAATATCTCCATAAACATCGTACTGCATAAGCACCATAAACTATCGTTACTTAAAATTCACCTCCATTGTCTAAAGCTTAAGCTTTACATATCTCAAGTACTCTTTTATTAAGGCATTGCCCCTTTTGGCTATGAACTCTTGCCCCCCAGCATTACAATATGAAGAAACAGCGACTAGAATTATTCACTTTGGTTATCAAGTATGTTGAGAAATCAAGCTCTTAGCTTGAGAATCTACTAAGATTTCACATTAGTTTTCCATAATGGCATGTAAGGGCCACTAAACCCAATATGTATACCTGATGGAACCCAGGTTCTCTGGAGAGTGGCACCCCAAGCTCAGCCATGCAAGCCTGCACCCTATCATCACTACCATACAATCCTGGATATTTCTGAATGCACCTATCTTGCATTTTCGCCAACTCTTTTGCCAATGGATAGCTTATAGCAAATCCACCTCCTCCATAAGCCATTGAATAAGAGAATTATATGTTCTGAAGGTGACTCTCTGATGAGCTCCCCACATAATTGAACTGACTGTGATCGTATTTAGACAGTATTCTGACCACATTATCCACAATAAACACTGAATCATCATCTCCCATCACAAACCACTCCACGTCCTTCAATCCCAGCTTCAGTGTCTCCGAGACCACCCTTGAAATCCTCAACGCGGACCTGTCACCTTGCCGGTTCGAGTACTTAAACCTCGACGTGTCTGCAGAAACCCTAATCTGAGGCAACTGTTCATTCTTTCTAATCCTTACCCTTCTATCCATCCAAATTATTCCCCTTGTCTCCTTAAGTCTCCACCATAATTTTACATATTACTTTCTCTTTTCCCACAAATCCGCAGAAGCAGCTATTCCAAAAACGATGTGCTTCAGCTCGCTACTGATGTTGTCTGATTCCCTCAGGAGGGTCCTTATTAGAATTTTAACATGGGTAGGGTGTAGAGCCCACTAATAAGAATTGGGCTTGGGTTAACTATTGCCAAAATGACTAGAACTAGTCATTTGGATAGTTGACTTTTATCACTTATAAACCCTTTAACATTTTTATGTTTAGTCAATATGGGACACTCTAACACTCCCCCTCAAGTGCAACTGGGATTGGACATCCAGTTGTCAATTGCAATAAACGCAGCGATAACCGGACCGGGCCGCTGGGACTGGACATCCAGACGGACAACCGAGACATTAATAATCCGGACCAAACCTGCTCTGATACCATGTAGAAAAGAATAGAACAGGAATAACAGAGATTTACATCGTTCGGTTGATTCAACCTACTCCACAGGAGTGAATAATTTGTTTTCTTATTTTTCTCTTCATTTTTCTGTACAAGATATAGAGAACAACAGAGTTCTAATTTA
>JAOQMM010000008.1:3337003-3351632 GCA_027563515.1 Erythroxylum platyclados | reverse complement strand
CTTGTCATCAGCTCCAATGTACTCCCTGAAGAGTGTCGAGTTCATTGAGGCTGCTCCGGTTGATGAAAATGTAGAGAAGATGGTGCTGAAACAACATGGGGGACTTCAGTGGTTATTTGGTCACCAGAATTATCGCAAGTGTCATCCGTATCACTATAAAAATCAACCCATAAAATATATTGTTGAGATTCAAATTGATTATACTAGATATTTATTGAGGAAGGAGCATTATTTGATACTTCAATCCATTCATTTGGGGAAGGAAGTTATGCTGGCTCCAATGATAAGGAGATATACTCCTGATGAGAAGGCTTGTCAGAAAATTTGCTTTCATCAAAGATAATATAATAAGAAATGTAAACTCGTTGAATACGGACCATAGCATTATTATCATTTATATATTGGGTTATAACCAATAAAGACACAAGGATAAGTTTTCTTTATAAATTTTTGGTCCCTTTGATGTTGTAGAAAATGAAAGCACAAATATCCCAACACCCACAATTCATCATAATTTGGCTTCTTTTGATACAACTTAAAATATGGAGATTCATTTTCTAATCTTTAAGAAGACATCCAATTGATTAAATATGTGGTAGTAAGGAAAAATTCAGTTCACCAAACTAAATGGGTAAGAAAGATATTGAAGTTGAATTTTTCACCTTAATTACATTGAAAAATCTTAATCTTCTTATCAAATTTATTTTTACAAGTTTTTGAAACTTGAGAAAATAAGAATAAAATTTAGATTTCGTTTAAAACAAATAGAGCTAAGTGAAGTGTGAAAAATCATCTATGAACATAGTATAAGATTGAAAATCTTGATTAGAAGCAACAATTGTTGGTCCCCAAAGATCACAATATACTTTTTCAAGAGAAAATTATGATATTTTATTATTTAAATTAAAAGGAAGTTAACAACTTTTTCTGAATTGAAAACTAGCACAAATAGATGAAGTAGCTTTCCAATTTGTTGGATGACCAAGTGTTGGTGCCACAAAGAGAATTGACTGCTTCCTTTGATTATTGTAAAAGCTTTTTAAAGTCCAATATCCAACACATAAAGTTGTCCCGCTTATAGATACTAAGTTGTTCATCAATTATAGAATCCAAAGCACATCTTTCAAGTTCGTTTTTCCTACGTGAGCATTTCCAATGTGTGTAATACGCAATATTATTTTTATTACCAACATTAACCACAACATCTCCTTTATATGATTTAATTTGAGATAACATACATTCATCGGTTGTTATATAACCAGTCGCAGCTGAATTTATTTAGAATGATGGGTCTTCTTTATTCAAAGTGAGGGCTGTTAAGACTTGGAGAAAATCCTCTAACTGGCATAAATAATCGAATTTTGTATTAACAATCAAGGGTAATAAGATTTATTTTTTTCCGTAAATTTGACAAGTTACCTTGCCATCTTTTTCAATAGTTAAGTTCCATATCTAGCTCCCCTTTCTTCTTTTAAGGCATGTTTGTGCCACTTAATTGTTGCAGTGACTTACTTTTTTTTTTTAGAGATAAGGAATATAAATATATTAGCATTAGTAAAAACTAATACATCAAAAGCTAAGAAACCACATAACGAAAGTTATCCGCCAAAAAATTACAGATTTAGAAAGAGGGCCAAAATCTAAAGCTCGGTAAAATAAGAAACATATTTCCTTCAAATAACCCTAAGAGCCATCTATAGTACTATACATTCTATATACGTTTGATGTCTTGAGTGAGACGGTTTTCCAAGTTCTGCACAAGGATAGCTGCTCTTATCCAATTCAAAATTTTTTCTGCAACTTAATATTTGTCTGTGTTCTGGCCTCGAAAAATTCTCTTGTTTCTTTCCTGCCAAAGCGAGTAAATTGTCGTTGCAAAGCCAGCTTTGAGGAGTACTTTATTGGGTTGGCTAGACTTATCCAAAGCAATAAAACGATTTAAGGTAGAAGCCCATTCATATGTGTGATTGTCCATGTTCATCACATGTTGGATTCTCCCCCATACGGCTTTGTAGTGACTTACTTGAATGAAACCTTTTTCCTTTAGTCCATATTGTTAAAAAAAGCTTGATTGTGGTTAATATGAATTCTTTCTTCCTCTTTTTGAGTCAAAAGAGTTTTTTAAAGTTGAGTTCGTACTTTCTTGTGAAAAAATTCTTGAATTTTAGGCTAAATTCGAGGTAAAGTTGTCAGGTCTGAAGTTTGGAAGTTTTAAGTGTAATGTCGTTTTTTAAATTTTTAATTAAAAAATAATCAAACCGAGCCCAAAATTAATCGTACTTCGGATTGCCCAAACCTAATCGAGCTCAAATTCATGTCATGCACGTTGAACCTGATTGGGCTTTGAGTCTAGTTCAAGCTTGAACATTAATCTTTTAGCCCAAGTTCAAACCCAATTCAACACATTACCATTCATACTGTTTATGTTGGACGTACATAAAAATGAAGCGACAATTTTTTCAAAGGACAGAAAGTTCCAAGTGAATTGAACCTCGGTTATGGCTCATGGGCTTGTAAGACATGACAAATGAATGGGCTCGTGGCTTATCTGAGAGCCGATGAATATTCTTCCATCTCTCGATTTGCGTTGTAAGATTTGGCTAACGAAATCGATATGCACCTCCTGAACTCCAAGCACCTAGATTTTCGCTCCTTTTGTGATGAAGTTCAGAAAGGCACTTTGATGTAATCATCTGTATGCAAACTCCTACATGTAATTTCATTGGACCTACGATACTATTTAAATATAATTACGTGGTCCATAAATTATAGAATATAGTTTTTGCACAAGTCTGTGATTTACTAACAAATAAGATTTAGAAACATTTCTCCACCAGGGTTCGATTATTTGACTTGTTAATTTGATTGGATTGTATAACATATTCTTCTCAGTTGCGTTTTTGACTAGATCACCAAATTATAGGTTTTAATGAATTTTTTTTTTTTAAGCTAGTCTATGCACTATCAAACTATATGCACGTGGTGGATGGTATCCAACAAAGAACAGTTCATAAGACTGTAGCAAAAAGAAATTACTGGGAAAGTGTTGGTTGAAAAGGATGTGTTTAGACACTGAAAGTAAATGTCACGACGTTTTCCTAATGAACTACAATGATACAGAAATTGATGTTACTCGGGAGACAGAGAGGGATTGGCGGCAAAAAGACACGCCTAAAAAATAGAGTTCGGTACTAGAAAGGGCCTCTCCAATTATTTCGGTAGGCTAAGTAAATGATGGCATTGCATTGCACGTTCGATATGTTACATCACAATTCAATTTGGGGCTACAAGCACAATGACAATGAGATTCTTTATGTTCTATCGTCTTTTTCTGACTTATATTAATTAAGCCACAGCTCGGGAATTATTTATTACTGAGAGAGAGAGAGAGACCAGTGCAGTCGTCAGTGAAAAGATATTAATTAATTAATGCTTACTTTTGTTGCAAAATCAAACGGAATTTTTTTATGATTTTCTAAAAAACCATTTTAGCAGAATAAATTGAAACAAGAATTAAGAAATAAATAAGTTAATTATAAAATTGATTCGGGTATTTGTAAAATAAAATTAATAAATTCGTCAACTACAAATTGTTCAATAGTCTAATTTTTAACGGTGTTCATAGAGCAAAAACAGATAACTCGACTTTTAAGAAGGATTAACAACGGCGCTACGTCGGTGTCATTTTTATTAAATTTATAGAAAAATACTTTGGTTATTTTCAAAGTTTAATAAAGCTAAAGCCTAAAATATATTTAAAATTTTAATCAAATTATAATTAAAATGGAATCTTAATAAATTTAAATCTCTCGTGTTTAATCTCTAATTTTTTTAAAATTTTACAATTAAATTCAATTTAATAAATTAGTTTGTCTCTTTAATTACTTTATATATATATGAATTATTAAGTTATTAATATATTAATAGTGAATATAAATTGTAATTTTAATTTACAGATAAAATTAGATAAACTTAAACTCTTTTTAATATATTTTTAATTCTCAAATTAAATAATCTATACTCATAGATCATAATTAATGATGTCTAATAACATGTCATGATTGGAATTAGAAAAGGAAGTCAATGTATAGGTACCGTGTATAATTTAATTTTATATAATATTTTTTGAAAATTTATTAAAATTTCATTAACTACGCCAACCAAGAGCATCAATACATAATTTAGACACAGTCTACTTCATCAAAAGCTAGACAAACTTAACAATGATTAGGAGTTACATGCAAACTGGAAATAGCTTCCAAACGAAATTAAGTATCATTGCTTGTTATAAGAATCTCTCCGATCCAACAGTAAAGCCTATGAGCAAAAATATACTTGCCCCTTGAGATGCTGCTTAATAATCTGTTCCTTTCTTGCCATATAATGTAAATCAGGCAATTGAAGACAAGGCTGAAGCAGGTCTTATCATGCCTCATAGTGTAGTGGAACTTCTCAGCCCAACTTATAATGTTCTTCCATTCAACTTCAGGTCAATTTAGTTTCATAATATGTTGAAATCTTGACAGAGCAAGAGAATCTGCACTTAAAAAACATATGAGAAAATTTAATCGTGTTTTTCCTTCTAATTAACAATTAATTTAGAATTGATATTTAGAAAAAAAAATCAAATCTCAATTTACTATAGTCAACAAAATTTTAAATCAGTACTAATTAAAAACTGTAAAACATGCTTCCTAATTACTTAATGAATTTTTTTATTGACTTTTTAAATATCTCCATACAGTTCATACTGTATCTAATTACTACCGACTCAACTAGTATAAATAATATAGTTCATAAGCAATATTAAAATATAGTAATTTCTACATGAGATACTTTGGTAATATTATAAATCTTATGATTAATTGTAAAATCATCATAATGAAAGCATCTACAAACACACAAGTAATGCTTTATTTAGGATCCTCGTAATCAGTCCAATTCAATAAATTTATTATCTTATAAGCATACATATGTTTGTTTAATTACTTTATTAATAAAAAAGGTATGTTAGTTTTATTGTCCTATTAACAGGTAATAACCTGTTTTGATGAAATTATAATTAGAAATAACTTAAGAATAATAGCTAAATGTAATATGAATTTATTATAATTTTAATTGTACAATAATTATTATAGATATTTTATCTTTGATATTGAATATTAAATATAAAAATAAAATACGTAAAGATAAAGGATATTTTTATTAAATAAATTAATAATGTTATGCATTAAGTGTAATTAGCTGATTAATTGAAAGTACATAAACTAACAAACTTAGCCTATTAATTTAAATTGAAAATACAGAAATTATTAATTTCCAAAGATTTCACTTTATTCTCGCTCTTTTTGCAATACAATCTAGAAGAGGTCTTTTATATATTATCAAGTTCATGGCTATTAGCAAGCATGACATGATTAATTAAGAGAATGTTTGAGATCTCTTTCTAAATTTTTAATCAGTATTTAAACTTTAATTAAGCCTATAATCTGGTATTACAACCATAACGTGGCATCTTAATATGTAAGGATCATAAAATTGCAGAATTTAAAACAATATTACGTACGGAACAAATTAAGGGTTGCTCTTATCTTGACTTGCCGGTCAATTTCCATCCACAAGTAGCGTTTAGCGTGCACCATCCCTCCTTCCCCGCATTTAATTAGGCGTTGACTACAGTTCATCGTCTTTTTGTACGTATTTCGTGTGTGTCTTCTATTGAGTTGCACTTTTCTTGACAGCTTAGTATCCTCTAAGCCCCTACTTAGTACTTACTATGGAATGATAAATTCTTTTATGCTCCATTCCATACATGTGCTCCTTGGTGTTGCTGTTTCATTGGTAAGATTTGTGTATGTATACTTCGTCAGCACTTCAAACTCCGTTGAGAAGAAGACTTGTCCAGCGATTTATCGTTTTAGGATTCGTTAGTTTCATTTCTCCCAACACGGCGATCTTTTCTTTTTTTTGTTGAAAAATCTGCAATCGATATTTTTAGAATAAGCACTGAATAAAAAGGAACTTTCACTGAAATAGGTTAACGTTTGTAGGCTACATTGCTTGAGATTGTATATATTGCAGCATATGTTGTCTAGACAGAGCACTCTCGCTTAATGAGGGTAACGTTTGTAGAGGCAGACGTTGGTTTTCTGAAATGATTGTATATTCAGAAACTAGAAAATGGAAAGAAACCTAGAGAGAAAGAAAAAGACATGGCGTGTTATATGTAAGTACAAGCTATTTCAGTACTGGTGCGACGCAAGGAGACGTCCAATCACAAATCAGACACATAGCAATGATTCATGGATGACGAGAGCATATAATTTTACCATAAATAAAAATAACTCGATACCCTGTAAAGATAACGTCTGATTAAACACTTATAACGTTGATACTTTATTTTAGGTTTAGAAAAGAAAACAAAATAATTCTGGGATGGTACTGAAATGTGACTAGACAGTTTTTGTGTTATAGCCGAGCAGGCTGGTTGTGGCCCTCGTTGAATCTCTTCAGTTTCTGAATTGTAAGATTCTGTGTGTGTGAATACAGTAACTTAGCTCCCTCCATAGCCTCAACCCCCTACTCGTTTACAAAGCTTTAATCGGTTGCCATTTCGTTCCTGCCAAATTTACTGTACCGGCCTGGACTCTAACAAATAAAGGAAGAGTTTGTCAGGGTCTTAATAACTATTTATTTTGGTGTAGCATAGCAAGCATTTTATGATTTTCGTGCAATGGTCTACTTGCAAACTATCCTCTCTCTTCCTCTCCCTCAGTCTGTCTTTTATTATTCTTTCAGGCAAGAAAGTCAAAAGGAAACGATTCCATCAAATTTGAAAATCATGAAATTGAAAAAGAAAAAAGCATTACGCGCTTAGAGATAATGGATGTGCTAAAGGAAAATGGTTTCCATTTGGGATTTTTTTTTCTTATCGATTTATAGGATATTGTATAAAAAAGATCGAGAAATGACTCCCAACTCTATTTTTGCATTTAAAAATTATTCATTAACAAAGATCATATCCTATTCAAGGAAAATCATATTTAAATCGACATTAAATAGCTAACCAGACTCTTTTCTCTAGGTTTGCATAGTATGAGATACGTCAGAGATTTTATTATGGATTGTCACCACTGCCACTGGTACCCAACAGTCTTAAGACGCAACAACGAAGCAGCTCATATCTTTAATAGGATGGTGGTGGCACGGGGGACAATATGAATGTATATACTATACTTAATAGACGGTTGAGATTAAAGGGAACGTTAACAGAGCAAATAAGGCCATGCAAAGCCAAAAAGGCAGGCCTGCATTTATGTAACGCAAGTCCCTTTGTGACCCTACAGAACTTACGTTCCATGGCAAACTAAACAAAACAACTCTGAGCCAGAGAGAGAGAGAGACACACCCCAATTCGTATGAGTTGCCAAAACGTAGGTACACGCATCAGAATTGATGATAAATCAATGGGAGGAGACGAGAGATTAATGATAATGTCAGGAGATGAGGCCGAACAGTTCTTGGTAGTGCTCAAAGCTCGTAAAAGGGAAGGCAAAATGATATGACATACAGTCTTAAGAGTCGTAACGTGAACAGATTTCAAGATGACAGAGTTTTCTTTTGCGAGATTGAGTATCAGCTCGCCACCCGCTAAAAAGATAGATCTCATAAATTTGTATGCTAAGAACACCCTACATGAAACTGTTTAACGTAGGAGGGAAAGTCATCAACTATAAATTAACTCTTGCTCGCCAAAGCTTCCCTGTTCTTTTCCAGTAGATGCCTCTCGAGTGATTACTACAGTTTCTTTAGACATTTGTTAATTTGATTGGCATGTCAAAATAAGTCATATGCGGAATCCCGATGATAATTTGATGATTGCATGTGTATTTTCAAAAGGAAAAAGATGATGAAAGCTCATGCTCATGCAGGGAAAATTTCACCTGTTACTCTGATTCTACCTTGTTCCGGGCATAATACAACATTGTTCCACAATACAATTTTGTTTTTGTGCATAAAATAAGGTAGAAATAAAATAAACTGAATAAATGATCTGATCAACTCATGCAAAACTCGTAAAAAATAATAAATATATAAGAAAAAATGTAGCAAGAAAATTAGTTCCATTTTAGTTATGTTTTCTTTTAATATCGGTAGAATCACACCCTATTGGATTGAATAAACTAATGAATGTATGAAATAATTTATAAATTACGTATTTTAAATAAAAATTTAATAGTCATTATTGACTATTGTTATTAAAAATATTACTTTTATAAAATAATAAATTATTTAATCAAAATGACCACTAAGAATTATCAAATAATAATTACCCAATTCGTCTCAGAAAAATTTAATTTAAATGACTCAAACCTACAATCTTTAGACGCTTTTTAAAGGCTAGACTGACTACATGGACCATATCTGTAGTATCACATTACGCACCCATTAAATTAATCTTAGTTTAAGTTTAATTGGGTGAATAGAGTTGCTAAGTTGTACGATTAACTTGAAAGTAGTCCAAAATTTAACTCTAGATTATAATGAGTAACCTTTTTTCTAGATATAGAGTAGTTGCTATGTAAAATCTCATTGAATGAGGGGCGTGTTCATCACTTGCTTGGACAGCAGGTTGGGTCAACCGTGGATGCTTGAAGCTTGAAAGAGAACGATATTGGAAGATGAGTGACAGTGACTACTGTCTCTGAATCCAAATTTACTTGGTATATCTAATACATTCTGTCCATAAAGTAAAATAATAATCGGATGATGATGATGATGATGACATAATCATTCAATCCCCTCCCTCACTATTTCTGCTCAGTTTCATCTCATTCACTACAACTGCTTACTCCTCACATTCCATTTAGATTCTCTCTCTCTCTTCCACACAAACACACTCGGTGCATGGATTGAAGCCTTACACTTGAATGCTCCTCTCAGGGAAACATCAGCATTACCAACCTGCAAATTTTGTACTTTTCATCTCTTACTTTTAACCTCCCTTCTTCATTCCTCTATCTCTCTCTCTCTCTCAATTCCTTTTGTCTCACCTCTCTATCTCTCTGTTGTACTGTTTCTTTTTCCCTTATCCAACTATTTATACTTCCTCTTTGGAGATCAGAACTCCTAGCAGATAACAACAACACAAAAACCTACTATACCAAGAGAGTGTATTGCCACACATTATGTCTCCTTCAACATCCTCCAGGTGGTGCCCAACACCAGAGCAGCTCATGATCTTGGAGGAGTTGTATAGAAGTGGAATTAGAACACCTCATGCTTCCCAAATTCAGAGGATCACTGCCCACCTCTCTCTGTATGGAAAAATTGAAGGCAAGAATGTTTTCTATTGGTTTCAAAACCACAAGGCAAGGGATAGACAGAAGCTTAGAAGGAAACTCATCAAGCAACTCCAGCAGCAGCAACTTTATCATCATCATCATGATCTTGAACAGCCACAACACAACCCATCAAACTACCATCTTTTTAACTACTTTGATCATCCTTCTCCTACACCTATTTCAGATTCCCTTCATCAGCTTCCATACCATCCTTCAGCTGGTGTTATTCATCATCAGGTGATATATCGATTATTCCTTCTTTGCAGTTTACTTAGTTTTCTTTTTACCAGAATAGAAATATTAATCAGAGTTTAGCACTCTTGATTATATATATTAATACACACACAAACAAGTACACCCACACTTCATTTTGGTAAATGTGTAATGAGAATATTCCTCTCTTTTTCTTCTTTCCCCTTCTAGAGAACCTTTGAATAATGACCAAGACAAACAATCTTTTATCTCATTTAGTACACGACTTCCAATTTGGATCTAAGGTTGTAACTTTTCACTCCCCTGATTGTACTATGTGTCTACGTGAGGAACCAAATCTTTCCATCCCGAACTTCAATACCTAGACATAAAAATGCAAAATAAAGTTACAAGAAAGTTATGAATGAAAATGGATGCAAAGATCTCCAAAATATATTTACACTTCTAGTTACTAGCTGGGAACATACAACTTCTACGTTGTGGCTACGTTTTATCACTTATTACTGACAAAACATGTCAATAAGTAGGATTTAGTAGGATGTGAATGAACATATGTAGTCATAGATCAGCTAGGGCTTCTTTATTCTGTGGTATCGTGCAAAGTGATAGGTTAAGCCAGGTTCAAGTAGGTTGCTTTTCTCTATGTCTCGTATTGCTTTGTTGGTTATTTGCGAGTAACAGCATACAATTACATAAAACTTTCCACATTGTAGTGGTTGATCGTGTTTCCATTCTTATTCTGCAACTATTTTTGAGTAGGGAGAAATTGAAGGTGCACCACAACTGATAAACCACAATTGGAAGCCTGAGATACCGTCATGGTTCAAGATGGAGAGTCCTATGATGAGAATGTGCAGCCATGATTGGATGATGCCGACGGTGGACATTGGCTTACCGTCCCCATGCTGTAACAGACCACTGAAGACCCTAGAACTCTTTCCTATGACAACCACTAATCTCAAAGAAGAACACACCAACACATCATCCAAGCATCTCTCTTTGCCTACACCCACTAACTAATGTACATCAAATTGCATGGTCCTTTCTTTGCCTTTCTAGGTATCTAATAGGGGTACTTTGGAAAATCTGGATTTGACTTTTGTGTATTGTAAGATATTTGCCCCTTGGTTTCTGTTGTGATCAGTATGTATCTATCTCCAAGCTAGGGCTCTAGGTGAATGAAAAAGATCTCAATTGTCTGGTGAGTATATCACTGGTCCCTTTAAAGTTTCTTCCTCCTCCTACTGCTGTCACTGTTTGAGTAGTACTGTTCATTTTTCCATATTAAAATATGCACTGGGCTCCAAAAGCGTTTTGTTTTCATGTTCATTTTCATTGTTTAGTTTGTCTTTCTACAAAACTAAAGCTGACAAATTTCCAGCCGTACAGAGTACATCTACAGTCTCGTAGACCCCAGCTTTTTGTTCTGCTTGGTCTTGGACCTTGGCGACAAGTCAAACGCCAACGTCTTTGTAGATTAGATTACGAATAAATAACATATTGGAGCAAATACTACATGGAGATGGAATCAAGCTGTAGTAATATTGTGTAGTGTAGAGGAAATAAAAGGATTTTCTTGTTCTGAAGACACAGAAAGACGTATGTGATGTGATGGTGATAAGATGCATGTCAAGCCTGCCCTGTAACAAAACGAAAGTGGCTGCTTAAGCAATGCTAGAGTCAGCTAATTTGTATACGATATAAATTCCCTATAGAAATGCAAAATGCTGACCACCGTCGAAGTTAATAGGTTTAATTCAAGCTTATTATTGAGTTCAAAGCCAAACTTCACGCACATTCTGACCTGAAACCTGAATTTCTTATATATATATATATATATATAACGACAGTTTATTCGTATAACAAAGTGACATCTTTTGTATATTAATGAATATTTATGTTTGTGACATAGATATTGTGCTCTCCGCAACTAGTCTCTTATCTCTTATCGAACCTTGTTTGTGCCTTAACTAGTCACTTGCGTCTCTCTCTCCGTATATGGCCTGCCGCTTGTTGCTTATCATATTGTCACCTAATTTTCTCGTTGCCAATCTTGGTTAAGAATGGTAACGGCATCAAACCAAACTCGGTCTATAGGTTAGAGCTTGATTTTAACTTGAAGTAACTTAAGAGGCTTAGCTTGAGTCCAAAATTGGTTGAGTTCTGGACAGCTTAAACTTCAATTGGGTCTAGATAGCTTGAACTAAGTTTAAGTCCATTAGCCTTTAATTAGAATAAAGTTCAATAGGAATGGTCAATCTAGGTTGGTTAAACGTAAAAACTTAACCTTTTCAGAAAAATATTAAATGATTTAAAATTTATTTAAATCAGGCTAATTTTAAAAGTTCTAACACTTTTAGAAGCCATTAAATATTTCAAATGTCCAATTAGACCCTTTAAAAGATGTGTAATTGACGCAAAAATTCAAAGGTTTTATTTATAGAATCACCTTCATCAAACTTTTTTTTCACTTTCAATTTGAGAATTGAGAATTGAAAGTGAAATGATAAAGACTAGTAAGGTTATCCTCTAAAGTATTTAGGACTTTATTTCTATCACAAATTTAAAGAATTTAACTTTACCGATTAGATTTTGGAATCTTTGTCTTGAATGTCCTTTGTTATTAAAAAATAATTTAATTTTATTAAAAATAAAATAATATTTTTATTTAGTTAGGATTTGAGTTTAAGCTAAATTGCACAACAAAGCTTAACTCGAACTTGGGTCAAAATTAAAAAAAATTTATAAATAAAAACTGAATCCAACATGAAACGAAATCAACTCGAACTAAGCTCATTAAATTCGAGTTAGGTCAGGTCAGGCTTAGTCAGGTCCTGGCTATTTTGCATCCTTAATCTTAGTAAAATTTTAATTTGATATCTTTATGTGAATGATTAACTTATTTAAATTTATATTACTAAAAACCATTGACTCTTTCAAATATTGTTTAGAATCCTTATGCTTGTGTTATCTTTATTTTCTTGAATAGACGAAACATTTTCTTAATTTTTCTTTTCTACTATTAATCTCAAATAGTCTTAAGAATGATTGAGCATTGGTGTTGCTTATCTTATGTGAATGTTTGAAAATTTTATTCTAGGTAGATTTGGGATCTTCTTAGTACTCATTAAGTAATGAGTACTGTAATATTTTGGTGGATATATGATGCTCATTATACAGTTTCTGCACCAAGTTAATGTATCAGCTATTATTGGCCTTTTCAGTTGATATTTAATGGGTATCAACTACAACAAAAGATATCATATGATGCATTGAACTTGAATAATAATGATGATGAGGACTTTATATTAAATAAAAATTAGAGTTAATGTGATTTCATAGAATGAAGTTTAAAAGTTTTGAACTTTTATCTCTTTATTTTTTATTTTATTATATTTGAAGTATGTATTAAATTTTATATATGCAATATAAAAATAAAATTTATAACTGTAAGTTTTTTTGTTCTATATTTTACTTTTGCTTCATTGTATTTCTGGATATGAACACTTGTTATCATGAACCTATTATTATTCTTATTATATGATATTTTATTGTAATAAATTATAATATTTTAAATACTTTGTATTATCTTTAGATTTATAATTGTATGAGAATTAAATGATCTTTTTGATAACTTATGTTAAAACTTAAAATATAAATGATATTTATTTATACGAGAAATATGTGAAAAGTAATATTAATATAAATAAAAGATCGTTCATATATCAAGGTTATGTTATTATAAATTTTTGAGATAAAATTGAATTAAAATTAAAATTTATATAGTATAATATATTGAATAATTATTTTGTAATTTTATAAAATTAAGAAACTAATTTATAATTTTGAAAAATTATCCGAAACATCAAAAAGTATCTAGTATTGACTAATGTTAGTACTTACATTATAAAATTAATTCCAAATCTGATATGATATTCACAATATTGTTTCATGTATGTTACTAATCTTCTATCATCACCTTGGAAAAGAATTCTTTTATTTCGTCATCTTAAGAGAGGAAAGGTTTGTGCATTTGACATTAATATATATCCTTTGATGAAGTTACATAATTATAACCAAATATAACAATCTTAATAGTCACTTTCTTCTTGACTTTAGACTTTCAGATCTTAATATTTTATAATTTTATAAAATTGATGGACTATTTTATACTTTTGAATTATTTGAAATGGCAAAAAGTTTTTACCAGTCATGGCTGCTGCTGTAGAAAATTTCTCCGAAAAGTTTTTACTCAGGCTTTTATCCTAAGTTTTCAGACTCTAGTTCTAGTAGTCGGTAGTGTAAATATAAAGGGTTTTAAGAGTCATAAAGGACAAAATCTGAGTTATGCAAGAAGTAATATGTTTTTTAGTGATTAAAGCTCACGGTAGTTGACTTGACTTTCCAGAAAATAGGGACTGAGGCTTAGGCCCAGTGGACTTCTTCAACAGTACAGACCGCGAGTGATTCTAGACGGACCTACTAAGAGTCAGTTTATGGTTACTCTGTTAGACCCGTCTAGTTGGTTCGGGTTTGAAAATATTGGTTTTATGATGCTAGGTTATTCAACTCCTCAGATTCTGTAATATGTATTTCGTCAATATTAATTTGAGTTTATATAATTTAAACATTTGTTGATTTTTGACTTAATTCAACTTTATCTATTTATAAACAGAATTTAAATATTCAAACTTAAATTTGAAATAAAACTCAATCTCATTTGCTAATTTTAAGATGAGTTAAATTAAGGATATATGTTTATTTCTATTTATAATTTAAATTTGATTTCTACTTTTAATTTTGTTTTGTTCAGCTTTCATAATTTATGAAAGCTATGGAAATTACTTTATGTTTTTTTATAATCTGATTTAGTATTAAGAAAATATATTTTATTTAACTATTTAAAATTAAATATTAATAATAATTTAATTTAAGATTGTATATTTAGTTATTTAGAATTATGAAAATTTTAATTTTTATAACTAATTTTCAATATAAAATAATTTTAATTTAATAATATTAATAAATATAACTTAAATTTAAAATATCTCCAAGATATATGAATTTTAAAT
>JAOQMM010000008.1:3270530-3297096 GCA_027563515.1 Erythroxylum platyclados | reverse complement strand
AGTTCGCTCGGGAGTTGCGGAACGACTCAAGGTTCGAGCTGCTTCATTCAGAGGAGCATTAGTAGCCATTCCCTTCACAAGAATGGTTACCATTCCCATTTCACGTCTCCCCATGAGTTTTTGGATATGGAGACTAGTTCTGTTAGGAGGGTCTTTAGTACCGGTGATTTGCAGGTTAATCAATTATTTTCGCATGTGTTTTATCTTAAACTTCTAAAGTATTCTTCCAACAACAATCCATACTTGAGAATTATATGTACCAATCTAATGATATTATTCAATTATTAATTTTCACTACAGCTCATAAATTCTAACAGTTCCTGTCGGGTGTGATTTGTTTGATGCAGTATAATCAGAGGTCAGAGAGCCCATTGTCGAGTGAGAGCAGTGTGATTATAGAGAGTATGAGCAGGGCATGCAAGTACAGTCCGGAGGAGAAGAAAGAGAGGATTGAGAGGTACAAAAGCAAGAGAAACCAAAGGAACTTTACCAAGAAGATTAAGGTCTTTCTCTAAATTTAAGCAAAGATAAATCATATTTTTAATTAATTGATAATTACTCCAATTATCATGAACAGCAGCCGTATATGTTAGTGTATGTGCATACTTTCATGCATTTATGTACATATATATACAAGTTCTAACATGACTTTTACAAGTGGCTTTTTGCTTATGCTCACTCAGCTGCATATACTTTATGTCAAATCCAACTTTCGCTCACACTACTATAGGATTAGAAATTGAAATAGTTGCTTGAATTTATTGGAGTGCTCATATGAAGCGACATAACATAGGAACAAATGTCATTATTTTGTGTTTCCAAAAAAACAATTGTATATAAAAAGTAATAACAGTCAAACTTAGACACCATTCTTACCGCTTGATTTGATTGCCTCAAAACGTGTATTTTCATGTTTAATGGGATAACGATCTATTGGATCATCATTCAATGCATCTCTTTTAAATATTGGAGGATTTTATAAAAATTTTAGGGCTTGTTTCATAGCACTTAAAAAAGAAGAAGAAGAAGAATAAAGGCGGTTGTATTTCACCTTCTCCTTGGTTGTTTCTCCTTGCTCTATAATTTTTTCCTTTTCTTTCCTTGAAACAATCATGATGAGAAAGCTTCTTGTACTATAACTTTTATATATGAAAAGTTTGACCCATGTACATGAAACTGCTAAAGTAGTAATTAATAATAGGTCGTCAAGTATATAATAGATATAATCATTCGCCTGCAGTTAAAAGAATATGCTCTAATAAAGCATGTAGAGCATATATATTGGTTTAATCTTCCGAAGCATTTGCCTAACCAATGACTTGAAAACTTAGTACGCCTGCAGAAAAACGTTGGCAGACAGCAGGCCACGCATCAGAGGAAGGTTTGCGAGGAACGATGAGATTGAGAAAAATCCTCAGCTTCTCCAGTGGAGCAATATTACATGCCGGGAAGAAGAAGAAGAGGACGATGATGATACTTGGATCAATTTTCTTCAAGCATTCTCTGCAAATTCCTTTGCTTAATCGTGAAAACTGAAGCTCTCTGCTATGTGTCAGGAGACCCTTTTTAGTAATAATCACAGTGTGGCAAAGATTCTAGCTAGCTAGCTAGGTGCTGTCTATTATTGTTAGTGTGATGCAATTTAAACTTCTGGCTTTTAGCTTCAAATAGGTGATATGTAAATAGAGTTGATTGATTATTGTGGCAGTGTCTTTTTAATTAATGCCAAGATCTTAACTAGTTTTGGTGGATCCATAGATTCCCATTTGCCACAAATGTGTACAAATTATCTTTGGTAGTGAAGCCTTCTCCTAACTCTTATGAGATTTAGTATCAATATGATGCCGTTCCATTCATCTCGAATTCTTTGGTTCCGTTCTGCATCATATATTTTATTCTTTGGCCCCATTTTAGCTTTATGAGATCGATTTTTTAAAATATGTACCGAATAAATATTTTAATTAACTCATAATTTCAAGTTAACTAACCGATTCGAATCAAATAATAATTAAGACTTTTAATGTAAACTAAATTTAACTTATAATACTAAGAAATATTTTAAAGTCCTCCTAAGAATTTATATTAGTGACATCCAAAACGTTCAGGAAAACTTCGCTCACTGTTTGAACCACTTACTGAGAAAGTTAAATAGTGTAACATTGATTGGTGGACTCCAATATCAAATAAGCGGCAGGATAAAATGAAAGAGTAATTATCAATACAAAGGAAGATAATCAATGGTTGTCGGTAACAATGAACATTGACATAATTAAGATCAAAGTCAATGTATTACGCTTCAGTTGGAGTTGAAATAAGCAAGATTAGGTTTCCCTTTTTTGTTTCTTTCTGGAGTCTTTTTGGGTCTATAGCACTTGGAATAGCTCTCAGTGAACTTGAAACCGAAGCGTAAAAACCGCAAAGTGGTGTGCAATCGTACTTTGGGCGTGGTGTAAGTGTCGAAAACTTTGCAAGTTTCACTGTCTTATCTGGGCACTTGGTACAGATGTTGTTTAAGTTATGGACTTATGGCAGTTGCTTTCCACAGAGGTAAAACTGAAAAGGGTCTGTAGATTTGACAGCCACAAGTCTGACAATTCGTTTGGTAAAGGTCAAACATTTGTGCGTCTTATAAGTGAGGCCAATGTCCCTTCATCACTTACGGGAAGGAACCTCCCTTTTGTTTTCATTAAAGTTTTTTTGACTGATAATTATTAATTTAAAATTAAATGATAAATATTATCTATTCAATTAGTTCTGAACAATAATACTAAACATAACTTTTTAATATGATATTTTAATTTAAAATTATATTAAAAATATTTAAATATCTTTGCGACTAGAGTTTCTATCCAAATTGGATACTCAATGCTATAACATATCAAGATATAATGCACACAAAACATGGTGACTTGCATCATTCTTGGTTAATGGAAAAACTCAAACATGCATTATAGATAAGAAAATAAAAACAAATGCCAACTTCGTTACGTCTCATAAGATTACTTCGGACATAAGGTAAGCATATGAGTATACTTGTGCCAGCATGTACTGAAATGCGCTTCTGTTGATTCTATGAAGAATTGGAGAGTAGACAACAACATTTACACAAATCAATTCAACTATTCCCAATTTCTATTGCATTTTTATTGGCTTGGTCGAGAGCAAATTTTGAAGTAATTGGTCTGATTATCCTTTTGTAACTGGAAGGTTACAGGTTTAAGTCACGATAATAACCTCTCTATAAAAACGTAAAAGACAGATTGAGTATAATTAATATCCCTCCCCTTACCTTTATAAAGCAGAGAGTATTGTATAACTTTATTATTAGCTTAGCTGTCTTATATGTCTAAATATAATAAAATCCTAAATTTGCTCTCATATTTAATAATTACTCTTTCTTATCACAGACTTCCTTATTGATTATCCTTCCACATCAATGTGAACGGGCAGCATGTAATAATCACTCACTACCCAATATTGCTGGAACCAAAGGTTTAGTCCACTTGTGGTGGTGAACTAAGAGAGCATCTGAGAACAGGAACATAAGCAAATTTTAATGCCCTTTTTTAAGTTTTAAAGTGCTTCTTTAACGTGTTTCTTTGGCTTTTTAATTAAGCAGATGTTTAAAAATGTATATATGAACACTAGTCATCAATGTTGCTCATGCTACTTAATGATAAGCTAGATTCTCAATCTAAGTTTTAACTTTGATCTTTAGATAAAGGCTAAGGAGGTGCGAAGGGCGGCGCTCTTGATTTTTTGTCGGCCGGCGGTGGTTTACCCACTAAGCTCCTGGGTGGCGGGTGGCCCCCTACACATTAAATTAATCTGGTATTATTTCGTTGTCAGTCACTCTAACTATCAAAGTATTACTAATTATAGACACAGTTTCTTGTGATTAATATTATAATAACCTGATAAGACTAGTTTATCAAATTCAGGGTACATGGCTAGATGCCATAACAAATCAAAGACAATTTCGAAGCAGCTACCTGCTAATTTGGAAAAAGGGAATCCTGAATCTTAATCATTACGATACTGTTTGATTAAAGGCGGATATTTTTTCTATATAATTATGATTAAGGGGGCAATTACAGGTAGCATCACAGGTTTTGTGTAGGAAGCAATAGCACATTACAGGCAGCCAGTTTGTAGGGTCATTCAAGCAATGAAGCTGAAAATCATTCCAAGCCTCAGAATCACCTAGAAATTTCCCTTTTTTAAAAGGAAAATTATTCCAGGAATCCATATATTATATAAAGAGAATGAAACAGAGCATAATCTTCAAAGCAAACAGAGCAGACACTTAAGCCCATGAGAATCTTTCCTTTTCTTGTTCTCTAAGAAAACAAGATAGCTGGGGAAGAAAGACTGCAGAATATGTGACATATGACCCATACATGGTGGAAGACTTGTATGTATTGGTCCTTATGTAGTTAAAAGAAAAGACTGATGTGTATAGCTATTATTGTATTAAAGAAAAGAAAACTCCCGAAGAGTTGGTGACTTTATATACTAAAAAGCATCAAAGGTAGACCAAAATTTTGATGTTTCAAATGTTTGTACTTTCGTAGTTTAGAGATCCATGCTCTTATATTCTTATTATCACTTCTCGTGAGCATTATTTACCCAATAACAATACGTGATCTATATAATTAGAAGAAATAAAAAAAATCATTAGAAGAAATAACGAAAACAAGAGAGTAAACATAGGAAACATATTAATCCTAGATAGGTAAATCTAAAGCAACTACAAGTATACACGGACTAGATGTGAGAAGTCCGTATATAAATATCCAATTACTGAACAAATAATAGTTCTTTTCTTCGTTACTTCTTCACTAAGCTTCACCTCAGTGAAGTAAATTTTATAACATTAAGGTCTCGTTTGGTAACCAATAACAAAGGAATCGGAATAAAAAATAAAATAGAAATAAAAAGTGAGAACCGAAATAGAAATGAAATTATTTATTATGCTTGTTTGGTATGCAAGTAGTAGAAATGAGATTATAGAAGTTAATAATTATACCAATGTTTGATATCAAATATTAAGAATGGTAATGAAATTTTTTTTACTTATGTTTAATTATTATGTGATTGATTTTATAAATAATTAATTAAATATTTTATATTATTATTAATAATTAAATTTTGTATTTAATAAATAAATAATTAAAGTTTAATGATTCAATAAATTATTAATTTTTAAATAATTGTTTATGATTTTTATTATAAAATTAAAATTAAAAAAACATAATGAACTTATTTTGTGATATAAAATTATTGAAATAAAATAAAATAATGTGCAATGTTGATAAAAATATGAATATGTTCGTATAACAATAATAATTGAGATACAACAACAAAAACTGACCTAGAGAGATATGTTGATTACCAATGAAAGAGGAAGAGCAAATAGAGAGTTTCAGTTGAGACAAACACAAAGAAAAAGATAAGAAAAAAAGATTACCAAAGAGAGAGGAAGAGCGAATAGAGAGTTTCAGTTAAGAAAAAACGCAAAAAAAAAGATAAGAAAAAAAGAAGTTATGTTGAATAAGTATGAGAGAAATATTTAATTTTTTTACTTATATTTAGTTATTATATAATTTATTTTGTACATAATTAATTAAAATATTTTATATTTTATAAATAATTAATAAACAATTTTCAATGATTTATAAAATTATTAATTTTAAATAATTATGAAACGAAATAAAATAATTATTAAAGAAATCAATATAAAAGATAATTTTGAAGATAATATTTTGATAAGCATCAATATCTTGATAATAACTTGACGATATTTTAATAATATCTTTAATCTCTTATTCTTGATTTTTCATTCTAGCGTATACCCACACCCCCCTTAGGAATAAAAGTCCAGGATAATTTAAAATTCATTTCAGTTTTGTCATTCCTTATTTTATCTATTACTAGTAACTAAAAAATTAGGAATACAAGTTGCATTCCCATTCTTACCTCTTTATTACCAGTTACCAAACAAGACCTAAGTCATATACAAGTGTTACAAAGACAAGTCTTATCGAAAGAACAAAGTATGCAAAGGTCTGAAGGAGCCGGGGGTGCTCAAATCCTAGACTAGGCATGATATTACTAATGAAAAATGGGACTAAATCTTGTTTTGAAGATTGTTTGAGAAGAAAAAATATTGCAAAAGCACATTATAATGACTTAATGCTGGAAAATATAAAGGATGCTAGGTATTTTCCTATTATTAATAAGATTGTGCAAAAAGCCAAAAAGATAACCAGGTTTATTTATAATTGTGCATAGGTCTTGAATTTAATGAGAAAAGATTTTATCAATGGTAGGAATTTGTGTCGTCCTGTTGTTATAAGATTTGCAACGAATTTCTTATCACTTCAATATTTTGTTATGATAAAGAAAGAGTTGAGACAGATGTTTACAAGTGATAAGTGGGTTGCATTTCAGCATATTAGGTCTAGTGCTGAAGGTTTCTAGAACTATGCTTAAACATACTGAATTTTGGTCCCAATGCCAAGTTGTTATTCAAATTTGTGAGCCTTTGGTGAGAGTGCTTCGTTTGGCTGATAGTAATGAAAAGGCAACAGTACGTTATTTTTTTTATGCCATGAAGAGGAGGAAGGAAGCAATCAAGGCTAATCTAAAAAATAAGTCTTGTTTGTAAATACCTTATCTTACAGTCATCAATGATAGATGGAAAAACCAACTTTACCCTCCGTATTTTGCAATTTAGGCATTTTTAATCCTAGTGTCCATTTCAGACCAGGTTTTATAAAGAAAATTGAAGCTAATAGGGAAATGCTATTAAATATTATAATAATTATTTCCCATGAGATGATGTCAGATTTCCTGAGCTTTATAAGCAGCTTTTTGGAGATTTTGGGATGCCATTTGCTATTCGACAAAGAGCAAAACTTAATTTAGGTGTAAATTTTTTCATTTTTGTTACTTGTTGAAAATTAATTATCACTTTATTTTATTTATAACGCTACTTTTGTTGTCTTACTACTTACAGCTTCTTGGTGAGCTCAATTTGAAACTGATGTTCCAGAATTGCAAAGGTTTAGAATTCGAATTCTAAGTCAATGTGTAAGTGCAACAGACTATGAAAAGAACTGGAGTACATTTGAATTCATCCATTCCAAAAAAATGAATAGATTAGAGCATAAGAGATTGAATGACTTGGTCTTCGTTCGTTACAATTTAAAGCTTCGGGAAAGGTATGTTATTATCATTATTAATTTATATATAATTTCTTATAAATTTTTAAAAATTAAATTTTATTGTTTACTAGGAGTCTTAATAGAACAAGTAATTTAGTAAATCTAATTTACATTGATAATATTGATCTTTTAACAAATTGAGTTTTTGAGGAACCAAGTTTGATAGGTGTTACTGACTTGAAAGAAAGTCTTGAATAGAAAAGTATTGACATATCATTTGGTGCAATAAATTTGAACGATGATGATGATGATAAGACTCTTCTTAATGATGAGGATTTTGTATCAAATAAGAATTGGAGTCAGTGAATTTATAGTGGGTACCCCCACATAGACAATTGAATGAAGTTCTAAGTTTTTGTTTTCCTATTTTTTAATTTTAGTTCCAGGTTTTTGTTTCTCCTTTTTTTTAATTTTACATCTATTTGATAAATATGTTAAATCTATATATGCAATATAATTTTAAATGTTTTTTACTCAAGTTTTACTTCTACTTGGTTGTTTCCTCATCACGAACTCTTGTTGTAAATTGTAATAGTTAGATAATTAAGGATATTTATTATTCTTTTTATCTGATTTAATTATTATTTATTATATAATGAAATTGTAATATTTTAAATACTTTATATTGTTCTTAATTTAATATTTGTATAATGATTAAATAATCTTTTTCATATTAATTGTGGTTATTATTTATATGTTAAATATTTGAAAATTAAATAAATTGTTGTTATTTTAAATTATTATTATTATGATTTTTAAAAGCAGTGTTAATGTAAAATTATAAAGTATACAATATAATATACTAATAAATTATTTTGTAATTTTTTAAAAAATTCAAGGACATAAATTTAAAAATTATCTGAAATTATACCTGATATTATTATAGTATTATACCATAATCGAATCTTATACTAGTGTCTGTACGTATTGATCCCAAGCCCCTGAAAAAGCAAATTTATCTCAAATTTCAAATTGAAATGTATGGGCCCAAACATAAGCACAATAGTCGAAGCGTAGGATCATAAAATTGCCCTAAAAGAAAACAACGCACAGATGATGCATCTTCAATAACTGTGTCGTTGTCTTCAACCTTGGCGCATGATTACCAGTTCTATTTTTAAATTTTTAATTTTGATAAAACTAATGTACAGAATCGAAATATAATTTGATAGGCAAATTTAAATCATTAAAATAATGATAATAAAATAAAAGGGGCCCTCTAAAAGCATCTAAAGTAAAACAAAAATAAATAAATACACATAGGCCATATCATTAATAATTTAATTATTGAAAGTCCTAAGCCCGTGAAAAGCAATTTTAACTCCAAATTCAAATTGAAATGCATGGGCCCAAAGAATAAGTAGAATTGTTGAAATATAAAATGACAAAATTACCCTAAAATAAACAACGCGCGGATAATGCATCTTCAATAATTGTGTCCTCATCTTGGACCTTGGAGCATGATTATCAGTTCCTTTTTTATTTTTTATTTTGATAAAATTAACATATAGTATTGGAATATAATTCCATCATATAAAACTTCCATGATTATGATTTTAGTTATATCGAATCAAATTAAGAAAATAATTTGAACAGATAAAGCCAAACATGGATTTTAACCATAATTGAACCATAATTATCACAAACTCATGGATTTTTAACATAAATAATTATCTGAACATAAACCATTATCAAAACTTCAATTAATCATCATAAAAATAGATTCAAACAATTCTAGGGTAGGATCGGCTCAGATTCCACTTGATGAACAATGAGAATAAATATCGCCTAGAAGATTGTTTGAGAAGAAGAAATATAGTAGAAGTGTACTTGAATCTATGAGCGAAAAAGGAAGAGTTTCGATAAATAAAAAAAAAAGGAAGAGCTCTAGGAACGTAATATCCTGATTGAACACATTTGCAAAGAACAATAAATGGGAACTGATGTAAAACTGAATAAAAAAAATTGGTCAAATACGTTAAACAGATTCGCCACTCATTTATAATATTTAATAGGTGTAATTACCAATTTAGTCCATCATTAACTTGTTATTTATACTCCAGGAATTCTACACATATTTATATATTAATCCTCATACTTTTATATTAAATGATATGAACTCTTAAATAAAATTATATCGCTTCAATAAGTCCATAAATTTTATAATAGGGATTTGATTACTACAATGCACGTATGTCTATATGTCCATATGTTTTTATAATTACGTATATACATAATGTACCGTCCAAAATTCTAACAATTACAACAAAAACTCGACTGGTTAGTTTATACGGGTTAGACCTATATAAATTGACCCATTCTACGTGATTTGATAGGTTAAATATAAAAATTAAAAGTTTGGATTTTAAAAATTAGTTTATGGATTGAGTTTAAGTTTAAAATAATTAAGGGTCAGATTTGGGTTTAAAAAATTTTAAAAATCCGTTTAAACATTTGTTTATAAATATTTTAAATATTTGTCAACTTATATTTTCATTTCTATTATATTCTCTTTAAATAAGAGTTATATTTTTTCATTGATTTTTAATACAAATATTTATTTGTGACTTATTGTTCATATTCATATTAATGATTATTAGTATTTTAAACTAAAAAGTAAATAAAGTGATGATAGTTCCTATTTAAAATCTTTAGAATATAGTTCAAAATGTGAAATTGTGAAAAAAAAGATTCGTTTTTAATTTTGAATAATTTAACAATAAAAAATTGTTTAGTAAGAATTAATTACTTGAACTTAAATTTTTATTTTCTTATACAACAATGACCAAATATAATTGTAGACCATGTGATCATGACTAAATGTCCTCTTACTCATCCATGAGAACTCTACATGAATAGTTACAATAAAATTATGCTTTATATCTTTTTCTAATTATCAAGAACTAGTTAATTTATGAGAAGTGATGATAACTGATTAAGATATATGTTTGAGTGTTATAAAAATAATATAAAAGATAATACCATTTAAATGTTGAATCTTTTTCCGAATTTCAATAATAGTATAATTTCGAAATCAATAATACATCCTAAACTAAAGCAATTTGAATTACATATTTAATTGAAAGAGTATTCTATTAATCTAAATAGTGACATTAATATATGAATCTACATTTAATTTGGTTAAAAAATAATAAATTCATCTCACTCTACTTTTGAAAGTTAGATGATGGCAATAGGACTTATTTCAAATAATTTATTTAATTTATATTTTAAATTTTTTATTCTATTTAAAACATAAATCAACATCAATGTGTTATAATTACATTTTATATAATTATTTAAAAATATATACTTAAAAATTGGATTCAAATTTTAAATTTTTATAATAAATCAATTTTTAGTTCAAAATTAAACACAATTTTGAGTGTATAAGCCCAGTTAACTAATTGGATACTCATTCCCGGTACACCAAAAACAAAATTTTTTAAATGCTCCTACCTGCCACCAGTGGCTGCTTCAGAACATAGGAGTAAATGACTAAATTTCCGACTTGTGCAATTTTTGATACAGGGCCAAGAGCAAAATTTTCACAGGTACACTTTTCAAGACCTGTTGAAAGAACAACACTGCCAATTCGCTATACATTTGTATAGTTGTAATGCAAGATTAAAGGAAATTATTGTAACGTACCAATCAATAAATATTCTTATGAAAAATACTTGTTCAAACCGTCTTTGCCTTGTGTCTAAGCCTTTTAGCTTTCCTCTTGAACGACACTGGATTCAAGAAGCGTTTTAAGGGGAATATAAGAGGTGGACGAGACATCCTTAGACTTGTTTTGCATTTCCCTGTATCGAGCAAGAAAATGTTTTGCCTTCTTAGACCCCAGTGATACTCTTTTAAGGAAACAGAAATTGGCTAACGTTAAGAACATGAAACTAAACGAACAAAGGCCAATTGAACTTGTACCTGATGGAGAACAAACAGAGGTCAAATGAATACTTCTGCTAGCCACTTCTTCTTGCTTGATTTCTTCTGCTAACATCTCCTCCCGAGGCAGAAAACTACCAGAGAAAGAGTTGTCTTTAGATTCCATACTTTTCATATCACCGCTGAGAACCAAAGTTTTCTCGTTGTCAGCAGAATCATGCCCTTGGTGTTCCATTACTATCTCCATTGGAGCCTCCTGATTAGCAACTGAAGGGCAGCCTTCAAACTTTCTATCATCAGAGCAAGCCAAATCTCGTTCATGAACAAGGTCTGTATCTTCAACTACCCTATCATGAGCCAAATCGTGAACTGGAATATGATCTACTTTTGGATCTTCAGTTCTTTTATCTGAGGTCAAATTAAGTTGAATATGATCTCCAGCTTCTCTTAGTTGTTCCATTCCCAAAGAATTTTCAGTTAAAGATTTGTTTTCTTGTTCATCCATGTCCATCTCTATTCTGTCTCCAACCAGCACATCTTGTGCACCTAAAACTTCATCAAAATCTTTTGGTCTCATAGGGTTTCCAACTGGGTGAGCATGATGATTAGAGTTGTCCAACACGTTATCTGTTTTAGCATCAGCAACACAAAAACCATTTAAATTGGTTACAAAAGCAGACGTATCAGACGTCTGACACATTAAATGTTCATTTGGTAAGGTCAGATCTGACTCAGATCTAACACTCAGTTCTTCTAATTGATGACCCCGTCTCTCCTTTCCATCTAAAGGAGACAAAATATCTGAATCAGTCAAATACTTCATTGTCTCCACGGTGGATTTTGTAGGGGATCTAATCTGATCATAGTGACTCAAAGCATTTGCAGCATCGTTTGACAAATCTAGCGATCGAGATTTCTCATAAGCAGGGGCACTATTTGTTTGAGTATTGTCCAATGAAGTTTTATCACTTCCACGAAGATGAAAGCCATCAGCCTTCAAAGATTCTCCAGAAATCGCAACTGGTGCTTCAATTGCCTTGGTTGCAGCCACAGAAGCTCCACTATTGGATGGCAAGTTATCTATAGTTGAAGTAGAGTCAATCACTTTGACAGTTTTAGTTGATTTTGTCGTTTCAGAAAAAGCCTGGGCCATATCAGCCAATAGTAAATCCCCTTCACCACTGGAGATGGGATCCCATTTAAGCCAGTCTGCAGAGAAAGGATCCTCGGTATCAGACATTTTGTTAGATGGTACTAGTTCAACTCTGATAGCCTCTTTATAGAAGTTCTTTTTCCTCAAAGCATTGGTCACAAGGTTCCTGAAAAGATTTTGGTAAGACACAGTGCAAATGAAGCCATTAGGAGGTTTCTAAAAAGACAAGCGTGCAGTGCTTGGCTTGTCAAAATTTTCCATACCTACAATTTTTGGAAATTGCTGCTTTAGCTCGATCCATTGGAAGTCCAAGCAAATAAGTTAAATTTGCCGCATCATATGGTCCCCTAAGCTCATTTACAGAAGAAGCACCACTGGTAAGAATCAGACTCTTTCCTCTAGTCCAGTCCACTAGTAACTGAAAAATCATTACAAACTATTCATCAGATGATAAGTCAGTCAAGTAACTTTTGTATCTTTCAGCCACACATGAAAATAAATCTGCATAACACCAGCCACAATTATCTATACCAATCCCTAGTTCAGATTAAATACCAACAACTTTCACATAAAAATATATGACATGTTCATTGTTCGAATAAGTAGAAGGGCACTGAATCATCAACCCCAATAAAAGCCTATCCAGATTAAATTCACAAAGGTAAACTAGAATATCACCTTCGCATTGGGTATCATTTGCCTCCTCACTTGAACATCTACAATGAGATCAGAGTACATAATTTCAAAATAAACCCCACGCTGAGCATGTAAAATATAAAAGCATTAGCAAGAACATCATCAAGACCAACGTATAAAGGCATGAAACGACGAATGTACAAAACCAAAAAACGACAAACCTCCAGTGCAGTTTTTATCATGTGCTGTTTTAACCGAAATGGCAGCTTCTCCGCAAAATCAATCGAAATTATATGCACCTATTGATCATTCAACATTATACATATCAAAAAACGAACGAAATCCAGTTCTCAATTGTTTTTCTTCCGATCAATGAAAACACAAACCTCAGCTTTTTCACACGCGTGATCAAACGCGTTTTGATTCAAAGGCCTAACAGCAACCAAATCATAGCTCTTCAAAACCGGGTTCCCACTGTTGAGCACATGGCTCTGAGCCGGGCTATCGACGCAGACCGTCAAGCGCGTGTACTGACGGAACGGGGAGGCCCGTGGCACTCCGAGAAGGTCTCGGTGAAAATTGACCGAGGAGGCCAGAGAAGGCGCTACGCTAAGAAGAGACGAAAACGACAATAGCGGAATCGAGCAGCGGTCCTGATCGGACATGACGCCCTTCATCGTACGGTTGTAGGCTATCCCGCTGTAGCCGAGCTCCATTGCCTTGGTTACAATCTTGATACGTGCCGTTTTGGAGGCCTTTGACGTTTCATAGGGTACGTTTAGGTCAAAGAACCCCATTGCTGATCCACAGAGAGGCAGAGACAGAAGAGGTCTTTGGGTTTTAAGATTCAAGTTAACTTTGTCTAGGGTTGAAGTTTAAGCGAAGCGGCAATACGCCGTCTAGGCCGTCGTTTTGTCCTGGATCAATCAATGGTAGTCGTTTTGTTGTTTATCTTTAAATTTTGGATGAGGCGCGAAAAGGACCAAATTAACCTCGCGCGTGTTCAAAATTAAACGATCCGCCAAAATCTGTTTGTCCACGTCATCGATCCAGTGCACTCATTATTGACCGTTGATTCAACCTCATCGACGGTTTTGACTAATTTTTTGAACTACCACATGGACAGAAGCTTTACTCAAACAAAAAGCCGCCTATATATAAGTGACGGCATTTAGCGAGTGAAGCAATACAATCTCTGCATTGGATTGAAATCAACTTCGTTGCATTTGTGAATTGGGGTTTTTTGTTGATCAGAGAAGGATGTCAGGACGTGGAAAGGGAGGGAAGGGGTTGGGAAAGGGAGGAGCGAAGAGGCACAGGAAGGTCCTTCGCGATAACATTCAAGGGATCACAAAACCAGCAATAAGGAGGCTGGCTCGCAGAGGAGGGGTGAAGAGGATAAGTGGACTGATATACGAGGAGACTCGTGGAGTTCTGAAGATATTCCTAGAGAACGTGATTAGAGACGCGGTGACTTACACGGAGCATGCTAGGAGGAAGACGGTGACTGCAATGGATGTGGTTTATGCTCTGAAAAGACAGGGAAGGACTCTCTATGGCTTCGGCGGTTAATAGCAACTTGGAGGATGCTGGATAGAGGAGAAGTCTTGCTGTCAAGAAACCCCCCTTTCTTTTCCTTCGTTTTTGGGGCTGTGGTGGTGATGATAGTCCTTAGTTAGGGATTGAGGCGGCTAGAGCTTTTTATTTTTATTTTGTTATGATTACGACGGCAAGGCAAATGGTACCGGTAGAGATGTTTTTTGTTTTTCAAGTTAGTAAAGTGGAAATCTACCATTTCCTTATAATTCAACGTTTGTTTCAAATAATGCGTTTTTGGTCTCAAATTATAATCTTCAAACGAAAGTGCCTAAATAGAACAACCAGAAGGACACGCATTAACCGAAGCTGGAAAGCCAAATAGAAACATCAATCTCCATATGCTCTTCTGTTTGTGACGCTTTCTTTTACCCTTTTTCTCTTGCTGCATTTTGAGTTGCGCTTATCGTGGACGGCCTCACGTTGTACTTTTTTATGTACAATATGATTATTTATGGTGATAAGCTTTTGTGAATTCGTTAAGTAACAGTGCATGCGCAAAGTTGAACCAGTTTGTTTCCCTAAATTGACTTTTAGTTTGATTAAAATCATATTTATTTATTTAAGCTACTTTTAAGTTGTCCAGCTCAAGTTTGATTGGACTGAATCCAAACCCGACCCATCCTTAGGTTTAAAAATTTGTAAACAAAATGAAATAAAGGAAATAAATGTAGAGTGAACATAGTGTTCTTACTTTTTTTCATGCAATGCAAATAACTGGAAGCTGATAGCCTTTCAACAAATTAACTCTATTTCTTGTCATATAATTGAATAGCATTCATTTGCATGAGAAAAGTTTGCAGCTCCAGTTGACAAAACAAATAAGGTGAACTTTGGGGCTACTAATACTAGTCAAATCAAGAAAATCCTACTTTCAAAAGTGATGAATTAATCTTTATGATGAAAAACATCCCAGTCATATGGAAAGGCTGAAGACGAAGTTTACAGGTGCAGACCAAGTAAATAGTCCAACCAGACCTCACTCAGTAAAACATCCTCCGGTCGCAATCCACTTCGTGGTGCTCACTCTGTCTTGTGCTTTGAGGATCTGCTTGAACCAGAATACCGCACTGCACTTGTCCGCCTCCCGATAAACTTAAGAACCTCATCAATAAGAATCACTGGTAATGAAACAGCCAGCACCAAAAGCCATTCGTTCAGGCTGAGTGGCACTATCCCAAAAATTTGTGCAAGGAAGGGTACATAAAGGATTAAAAAGTGCAAGCCAAATGATACACTCATTGCAAGAAGGAGATATGGATTGACCCAAGGTGGCATTGTTAAGAGACTGCCATCTTCAGAGAGGGCGTTGAGGGAATTGAACATCTCAATGGCAACCAAGACAGAGAGGGATAAAGTCGAAGCCTTAATTTTTCCAGAGCGGAAGTATTCGCAAGGATTTGAATCAAAGTTGAACTCTCGAGACCCAGCTGTGAATGGTGACACTGAGAAATCCTTCCAGGAATCACACTGATCCCAGTTAGAGAGTTGGGAGTAGGTGACAACAGTGTGGCCATCCCCACTCAGGTCAATGAACATAAATGTGTGGTGAGTGTACCATATGACAAATATACCAACTGTCGCTATCCCAACGTAAGCTCCAATTACCTGCAGTTGAAGATTAAGGTTAATCAGGAATTTTGAGTTGATCCTACAAGCAACACTAAACCAAAGTGCAAGGAGCACTGACTGATAAATACAAGTTGTTTACCAGGTAGCGGAATAAAATCCAAGCAGTGATTAATGAGTCATCACTCCTCCTTGGGGGCTTATTCATGATATCTTTGTCTGGGGGATTGAATCCTAGAGCGGTTGCTGGGGGTCCATCAGTTACAAGATTAACCCAGAGAAGTTGGACTGGAATCATCCCTTCTGGAATTCCCAAAGCAGCAGTCAAAAATATAGATGCAACCTCACCAATATTTGAAGAGATCATGTACCTGAAATTGTAAAATTTTAGTAAAAAAGAATTCTATCCTCAAAATGTACAAGCAAGCAAACAATATAGACAAGTTTTCGTTAAATAGTTTCATGAATTAGAAAATGCCCTGGAATTTTGGTTTGCCACTCAAACAACACCACGAACACCTTTTCTACAATTTCTCATACATGGGAAGCCTCAATCTATCGCACTTATCATTTTAACTGTTAGGCAGTCGAGATCTACTGTGTCTAAGAAGTAATCACATATCATTCACCAACTCAGCCTTTCTCCCTGGCCAATCATTTAATAGGAAAAGAAAAAGAAAAAGATGACAAAGAAAAAATAGTATCCGAAATTGGGTTTGCATCTCAAAATATCAAACCCTATGGCTTATGACAATGGTTATGAACATAGTTTTTGCAACCATTCAAACATGACACGTGCGAAGGTTTGCCAAGAACATTTAGGCAAATACTTAATATGCTGCCCACTTTCAACGTGTCAACAAAAATACAGAAGACATCCCTAAGCTGCAGTTTACCATAATACACATAACAAAAAAAAATATTTTAAGTATAAACCTGATAAAAGCCTTCATGTTGTCGTAGATGGACCTGCCTTCACCAACAGCAGCAACAATAGTACTAAAATTATCATCTGCTAATACCATGTCAGATGCTTCCTTTGCAACCTAAAATGAGAGAATCAGGCATTATACAAAAATAGAAAAAAGGAGACAAGAATACAATGGCATGAGTTAGTGTAGCAAAACTAACAGATACAGCCAGTACATGAAGTATGTATAAATGCAAGGAAAAATGGTAATCTATGTCTAACTTGTTAGAAAGATACTTATTAGTGTAGTCCAATGCATGTACAGAAACATAGAATATCAAAGGTAACTCAGAATCACATCATTGACTACTAAAATGTTAGTGAGAACACCCTCATCTCAAGTTTTAAGCTATTCATGCCGATATGTCAGAAAATATTAAGTGATACCTCCGTTCCAGTAATGCCCATTGCTATGCCTATATCAGCCAACTTCAAGGCGGGTGCATCATTTACTCCATCTCCAGTCATAGCAACAACTTCACCATCCTCCTTAAGCAACCTCACTATCTCTTGCTTGTGTTTTGGTTCAGCCCTAGAGAACAGCAAGCCCCCACCCTCTCTTTGTCTTAAATGACGCTTCTTATCAGTGACTTCCATGAACTCTCTTCCAGTCAAGCTTCTAGAACTTATGTTATCATATGGGCCAAATACACCTATTTCACGACAAATAGCTTCTGCAGTATCCTTGTTGTCTCCTGTAATGACTATGACACAGATTCCAGCAGCTTTGCAATCCTCAATTGCTTGATGAACCTCTTTCCGTGGGGGGTCCTATTACAATACAAATATAATCAATAAGTCATAAACATAGTGCACTCCCCCTTCCTCCCTCCCCAACCCCTGGCTAACGAAGGAAAGGGGGGAAAAAAAAAGGAAAAGAAACCAGAGGAATAAAAGGAAAATTTCTGGATTATGGACGCAACCCACCCTTATACCAACTAATCCAACAAAAACAAGTTGGGTTTCAATTGAAGAATATGTAGATGGGTTAAGTAATAGCTGATGAGCTGGGTGTTCTTCATCACCATTATATGTTGCAAACTCTGGTACTTCCTCTTTGTAGGCAAAACCTAGACAGCGTAATGCACCTTTTGACATCTCATGAAGGTTTTGCAATATAAGATCCCTCGAATACTGATCCAACTCTACAATAGAACCATCAAGCAACTGAATAAAAGAGCTTCTCTCCAATAAGTTTTCCACTGCTCCCTGTCACAATCAGGAAGACGAGTCAAAAAAAGTCCAACAAGATAATCAAGACAAAAGAAAAGAAAGCAACAGAAATCTAAATGTTCTAGCAACGAAATTCAGTAAACTTTTGAAGTGAAGTCCAGCTACACCACTTATCTAGATATATCTAAATTAACAAGTGCAACAAAACACTAGCATGGATAAATCTACATATTATGTCATAGGGAGTGAATAAATTTGTTACATTCATTTTAGTGAAGAAGTATCAACAGTAGTCAAAGTAATATAGTTGCTGGTGAACTGCAAATGACACTGCATTAAGTGAATAAGTTTACAAACTTGGAAGAGATGCAATGCATCAACAAACATCCTTTCAACTGTACAGAAGGACTTTCTTTCCTTCAACTCCAGAGGACCAGATCTATATCCAGTTCAGGTCAGGGTAAACTTTATGGGTGCTAAAGTAAAGGTACTATCTCAAAAATCCTAAGAGTCCATAGATTTTCTTGTTTCTTGCAGAATAAAAACATACACGCACTCACAGTTCATGAATATTCTTGTTTCACTGGAACTGATCAAACACAGTTTATTTAACCACAAAGAATGCCATTAAAAGTACCAAAATGAAAACTTTGATGAGCAGAAAAATGAAAACTAACAGATATAACAAAACAGTTGGGAGGAAGAATGAACCTTCACTAGCAAGGATTTTTTGCCTGAGCTAGAATTCACAATAACTCCCATCGATTTCCTATCACGGTCAAACTCAAGAGTTGCAATTCGCTGCTCCATTTTGTTCCATAGTTGAGAACAACCTAATATGCATGAAAACAAGGATGAAAAACTTAACAGTCTGAAAAAAAGAACTCCAAAGTGATAAACAAGATTCAGAAATTCAGGTACATACGTAGGACATCCCCTTGACCAGAAGATGATTCATTATTAAGTCCTCCAGGGAATCCCATTTTCTCAACCAGAACCTGTTATGTATTAGAAAGGAATTATGTAATGGATGTCAAAAGCATTTTATCAATGATAAGCTACAATTGCTTGAAACAATACATGCTAGATAACAAAAGCACATGTGCCACAAAAACACGAATGAGGGAAAGGAGAACTAACAGGTCTGATTATCAAGGTGTGCCAATCATATAAAAGGCTCCATTCAAGCTCAAGATATAACAAATTCAAAATTTCTAAGTAACAGCAAATGAATTACTTGGGCTTTTGGCAGTACTCTACAAAAGCCCAGATTTAAAATATAGTCTGCAAGCATTATCGTAACTACAAAAAGAAAATCCAAACCAAGAAATAATGGTAAATATTACCTTTAGTGCAGCCTCAGTAGGCATTCCACTAGCAACATAATGCTGCCCAGATTGCTCCACGCCAGCATCATTGCAAACTGCAGCTATCTTAGCAATCATTTGAAGATTAGCATCCATTCGACCTACAGGCCAATCTTCTATTTTACCATCAAAAGGGTCATAGGTGGTCCCTTCCACATTGAATGATCGAAGAGTGCCAACCCTAGAGCCAATAGCCACAAGCTTTGACACAGCCATTTGATTGGTTGTCAAAGTACCAGTTTTATCAGAACAAATCACAGTGGTACAACCAAGAGTCTCAACACTAGGTAACTTTCTAACAATTGCATTCTTTTGAGCCATCTTTCGAGTTCCAAGTGCCAGACATGTGGTAATGACTGCAGGCAATCCCTCAGGTATGGCAGCCACTGCCAAAGCAACGGCAATCTCAAAATAATATGTGCACTTCTCAAACGAGAATTTAAAATTCTTTGGCCAACCATCCACATATTCCCAACTTAGGAAGTACTTCACATTGATAAGCCAAACTAATGCACAAACAACTCCAATAATCATTGTTAAAAGCTCTCCAAACTCGTTCAGTTTCTTTTTTAGTGGAGTATCTTCCTCGCTTTGCGATGCTTCATGAATCTGAGAGTGAACTTTCCCTATCTCTGTCTTCATTCCCGTCTGTGTAACCAAGCATATGCAGTTTCCATTCACCACTGTCGTCCCAGCAAAAACCATACATTTCTTTCCTTGAATATCAGAATTTTCTGGAACAGCCTTCACAGTCTTACTCACTGCTTCACTTTCTCCTGTCAAAGACCCTTGCTCAAGCCTAAGCGTGGAGCTAACCAAACTAATAACCCGCATATCAGCAGGAACCTTATCACCAACTCTCAGCTCCACAATATCCCCAGGAACAAGCTCTTTGGCTGGCAAATTCCAGACCTTCTTGCCATCCCTTACCACAGTCGCATGCTCCGATTGGATTTCCTTCAGAGCTTCCAATGCTTTCTCCGCATTGCTCTCTTGCCAAATTCCTACAATTGCATTCACAATTAAGATCAAGAAAATCACCAATGGCTCCACAAAGGCAGTGATTTCCATCTCCCCTCCTTCTTGACCATCATACCAGGCCAACACAAAGGATACAATTGCAGCAGCTAATAAGATCCTAACTAACATGTCGTTAAATTGATCCAATACCAACTTCCACATCGAAACACCGTCATGCTTCTCTAGCTCATTGTAACCATAAATCTGGTGCCTCTTTTCAACTTCTGCAGTAGACAAACCTACTTCATGGTTCACTTTAAACTTTTCTTCACACTCCTTGACATCTTTCGACCAGGCTGGGAATATCTCAGGGTCTAGCAATTCCACGCCTTCGTTTTCAGTTTTGCCGTAGTCTTGTCCTCCTTTCCCCATTTCCTACAGCAACAATCAAACCCACTGTTTACGATACAAAACCAAAATTGAGCAATTTCCACTCTTTGGCCTGAAAATTCATCACACACCCACGTTACCATCGAAAACTAATTTAACAAACTCATCCAAAATGATAAAATCACAAACTTCAAAATCAACAACACCAGTTATTATTCAATAACAAAATAGATGTATTCGCGAATACTTGTCTATTAATCATACTCTTCATAGCAATCTCAGCTCAATCAATCCACCATTTCGGGGAAAAAGGAAAACAAAAATCCAAAGAAAAAAAAAAAGAGCCAGAGCAATGACAAAACGCGGATAATCTGAATCCAAACAAATTATCGAAGAAGCTAGGGCTCAAACCTACCAGAAACTTGGAGTGTACTCTAGAGAAAGAAGACACTATCACAGTCTCTCACTATACTGGTACCGATCTGTCTTCTCCCTAGGACCATACCATTTGGTACTTAGCAAATTAGATCTGTAAAAGATACGTAGAGACAGGGAAAGCGATTCATTGGCTTGCAAGTTATAACCTCTCCTCCTTATTTTTTTTAATTACGCTTCTGGAGGCAACCACTGATTCCACATGAGCACCACCAATGAAACCTCGCCACGTAAACAAAAGTGACAGTGATGGCCCACTGATTTGTATCGAATTTGATACTTTAGTAAAATTGATTTCCACAAATGGCAAGCAGCTGAGCCGGCTTTTGGGCCAGGAAACTTCCTACCACCCGCACCTGGTTACTTTTGGTTAATTGCACTATTTTTAAATTTCAGACGAAGTTATTGGGATATGATTAAATTTATTATCTGTTCGAAATTTCCTTGAGCTTGCCTACAGATTAAGAAATGAATTTGTTGTCAGGTGGCTTTTCTCTTTATGGGCACTAACCTTTGGAACCAAAGTATATTCTTGTTTTTGTCCCCCTGATCATGACCACAAAATTTGGAATTAAAACATAATAAAGAAATTATATATAGTAAGCGATAATTTTTAAAATATAAATAATAAATTAGGAAATCATTTTTATATGGATTTTTTGACCTCTTACTTCGGTACTCATCTTCTATATTTTGAACTTAGTAATTGACTAGCCGTTCAACGAAATTTCTAGGTAGATGCTTTTCAGCTTTTGCAAGTCCTCGATGTATATTAAATTATGTTCTTTGGTCTTTACAAGCATCGCACTTTCTCTGTCCTTGAAGGAAACGACTGTCTCGGTAAAGAAAAAGTAAACTTGGCCGTGTTCTTTGTGGTGGTCTCTAGAGCTTAACGACTTCCCAACTTGTTTATATGATTTCAGACTCTGACTAATTCTATGAGTTTAAGTCTAATCCAACAAAGACCTTATAAACTGTCCACTTCTCAATTTCCAACACTTTTAGCTTCCGGTATGAGAAAATATCCACTAATTGGCGGTTTCCAACTTTCAATTGGCATATTAGAAGAAATCAAGTGTTAACTTTAGTCCAATCTACGTTGGAATAGATGAGGCATTCTGTTCTGCTTGAACAACAGATACCAACCAGAACCAGAGTCGTTTAAGAGATTAGAACTCTAGAGAAGGCCACTCATTGCAGTGTCCGAGTGCTTGACAGTTGACAATTCGGGGGACCTTGGTATTGTCTTGATATCAAGGCTAAAATATATTTGACCCTTCTGTATTTTATCTTTTGATACATTATGTTCCTTTTATTTTAAAAGTAGATTTATTATTGGTTAAAGGAGTTTAGAATTCAAAAAGACTTTTTTACCTCTGTATTATGATAGTATTACTACAATGTACATGTTGCATTTTTTAGACAAAAACACCTTTTTAATCTTTTGTTGACTAAAATACATTAAAATTGTATATTTTTTGCTTTATCTCATTATGTCATCTATTTCAAAAATAAAAATTATTTTAAACATGGAATACATTTTGACCGTTAACAAATAAAAAAGGAAAAATTATTAAAAATATCATTATCTTTACAATTGTACTTTACGACCTTTAATTTATGAAAAAAAATTAAAAAAATATTTATGAAACAAAATTAAGAAAAGGAAGGAAATTTTATTGAAGATTTGAACAAGAAAAATAAATTCCACAACGATTGAATGAAATTATCCAGAAACGTCCATATATTTTGAATAAGATAACGAAACACCGACACACTCACTCATATGTGATTCACTAACCATTTCATGTCGTGAACGCTTTTTATACCCCTCCGTTTTTCTGCGAACTATTAGGAAACAAAACCAAATTCAGAAAAATCAGAAAACCCAAAACTCAAAACTCGAACCCTAAATTACGATCTTCAACGGTAAAACTTCAAAACAATGCACTAAATAGGAACCAAACGGCCCACATTCTCACAAAATGCGCAAAACATGGAGACACATAATCGAGTGAGGAGATTTGAAACCATCGTCGAATAGGTCTCGAAAATGTAGCTGAACAAGCGGGAGGAGCCTCAATTTGAAGAAAATAGGTTGTTTTTTGCCGGAAAAGGGAGAGACTTCATCGGAATTGGAATCGGGTTTTCGACGAAGCAAGGGAGTTTTCCGGTGGAAGGTAGAGAGAGAAAAAAAGAGGAGAATTTTTATTTTTGAAATAGATACATAATGAAATAAAACAAAAAATATAGAGTTTAATATATTTTAGTTAACAAAAGATTAAAACAGTATTTTTATCTAAAAAATGTAACATGTGCAGTTATGATAATATCATCATAATACAGGGATGAAAAATCTTTTTAAATTTTAAGCAAGAAGGAGGTAATAAGTATATTTTAAAAATAGAGAATATGTAATATACCAAGAGATAAAATATATAGAGGTTAAATATATTTTAACTTAAAAATAAAAATAAGATATATCAAATAATTTAACATATGAAATTTTTTGTACCATTACAATATTCTAATCCTATTTGATTTAATTTTATCTATATATTTATATAAATGTCAAAAAATATATGGATAAAATTTTAGAACTGAATTTCTGTTCCGTAATTTAAGCGCCGCTTAGAGCCAGTACGCTTTCCTCTTTGACCAGGTTACAATTAATGGTACATAACGACACCTAGGTAAGTATACTCGGAGACAAATAGTCCGTGACCAAACGAGTCACATTGTCTAGTTACGGAGGAGATAAGCAGCCACGTGGTAGAGCCCGGTGACATTGAACTTGTTGGCCACATCGTCTGGCTCAAAGGGGAGCATCTTTTGAATGCGGCTAGATTTTTTATTTATGAACACAAAAGTCAATTGTTTAAGCAGCCTGAGTTTAGATTGGCAAGATACCCTTTTGTCTTATTTCAATTTCAACCCTCGTCTCAATCTCAATTAGTGACCACAGTTTCACTAGTATGCGCAGGCCAGAAGATGTTCGTATCTCCATCTCTTGGCCTGCCCTTGCACTTTGATGCTAAGAGTTTTTCTACTTAGCTTTCTATCATATTGAAATTCTATTAAGTATAATTTCCGTTATGTTGTTAGAGATTATTCTAAGTAGAATCATTAGAAGTTCAAAAATGTTTTTAAATTAACAAATAAAATTTTGAGTTAATTAAATTTTAAATAAAGCTTAAATTTATTTGCTCAAAATTAATTTACCCAAAATAATAAATAATTATTTTAAACAATGCAGTCTTAATTAGATTCAAACTATAAAAAAGATTTATTCTAGACGGGTTTAAATCATTTGTTGTTATTACTCTGTACCTATCATATTATATGAGAATCTATCTATTTAATTTTTATGAGTCTCATCTATTGGATGGATAGAATAATGGGAGCAAGTGATCTGTTCTCATTCTAGACTATAGATAATTCATTATTAACCTTAAATATATGCACCTTAATAAAAAGTAATTTATATCAAAAAGAAAATTTTAAGTTAAATTTTAAAATGACATATAATATTTTTAATATAAAGTGATTATTTATTTTATGATAAAAAGATTACTTGTCCAATTAACTTCTCAAATTATCCTTAATACTAACTCAAATCTAGTAAATAAAGAAAAAAAAAAGGAAAGGAAGTGATCTCTCGTGTACGTCTTTCTTATTTTAATATTAGCGATTCTTTCCGTAGCAGCCAATTCATTAAAGTTGATATTTGGAGAAGATAATAACTAGACGGATGTATACGATTCGGGAAGTAGCAGTTGAACCAACTCGCACGGTAGATTACATGATCTGATGCTAAACAACTAAAATCAATCGTTGTCTTTGGGCTTTTAAGCGCCGCAGTCAATAACATAAAATATCTGCAGCTATCTGTCTGGAAAAGCCAGTCATCCATTCATTGGCTTATGTTGCTAATAATGCATCTCATATTATTAAAAAAGGAAAACAACGTGAACAAATCATTTATAACACAATTCATCAATTAAAAGTTTAAACATGTAATCACATCACCATTAGACATGTTTTTAGCACCTATAACGACACTGAAAAGGACATTTGCTTTAGAGGTGACTTGCTTTAAAAAACCCTCAAACTTTGACAAATCAAATTAGGACGACTACCACAAACTCGTTGACTTGGAGTATTTTTTTAAAGTGAATCATAAAATTTTATTTTTAAAATTTTTTTATTTTAATGTTCAATTTTAAAATTTTATTAACTATTTAAATTATTTAAATTAAATAATTCAATCTAAAAATTATCTCCTTTTATATTTTATTGAAATAATTGATAAAGTAAGTGACTATTGATGTTGGGAAGCACTCGTTATATTTTCTTTCTTATAGAATTTTTTAATATTATGTTAGTTTTCATATACAAAATGTATAATTATTAATGTTTTAAAAATTACCCTTGAAAAAGATAGAGAGTCACGAAAGTGAATTGTCATATATTTCATCACTTATATTAGAAAATTTGAGTACAAATAATTTTTATGTTTTAATATTTAAAAATTTTAAAAAGAGAGAAATTTAATCAAAAATTTAAAAAATGAGACATTAAAATTAAATGTCCTTATGCGCATCTCAAAATCTCATATGAGGTCAACATTTCTAAGCAAAATAACTAAATACAAGATCAAAAACATCCATGAACATGTAAATAGAACAATTCAAATATGAACTTTAAAGGACATTGTAATGACTACGTTCTTATTAGTATCCAAACTGATCCACAAACACAAAATATACATTTGTATGTTATTCTTACATTCATCTATATGGGCATAAATATCTGACAACTTATCGCCAATTAATGCAAAATCCTCGTGCACATTCTCATTATCATATGTAAGTGTTAGAAACATTATCAAAAAACTTTATTTGAAAATTTATCAAAAGGAAAATCTTGATAAAGTGATAATCATGCAATACAGAATAATAAATAAACCACATGTATCTCTATTATTTCAAGTTAATTCCATAAAAATTCACTTAAATATGAGTTGATTATCTTATTTAAATTTTTGTGAAGTTAAACCTTATTTATTAACAATGTAATAAATCTATAAATTAAAAAAATATCACTTTATTAATCCATAAATCTAAAAAACTGACCTAAAATAATTTAAAAGATCATTTTGTAAATTCCAAAATTTTTTATTTTTTTTGGGTTATTT
>JAOQMM010000008.1:3235434-3247654 GCA_027563515.1 Erythroxylum platyclados | reverse complement strand
AATTGTTCCATATCTCCCATGGCTCTTCTTTACCGTACAAATCACAGTCCATCACCGAACCATTCTCCTCTAATCCAGAAACGATCTTGTTAAAAAGATAATAGCCCAGTAAATGTTATCGCCTTTATATCCCGGTGGATATGACAGCGTCGGCTTCTCCATATTTTCAGAGTTTTCCTCGTAAACACGACCCTGATAAAAATAATAGGCAGATTACACGACTCAGAATTAATAAGTCAGTTGGCTTCACTGCTTATAGGTTTAGATTACAAGATTTACCTGGATAATGTAAATTTTTATACAGTACAGTCCACTTAACTCGCCGTTGGCTTAATCTTCTTCAAATGCAGTTTTTAGTCGAAACACATCCGGCTAATGCACAAGATCGCTTTGAATCTAACAAAATGCGGGAGTAGCATGATATGATGTGAACCTAATTTATTTGCTAAGTTTAGAAAGAAAGAGAATGGGTGCTTTCTATCTGAATAGATTTCTAGCTAAAAGAAGGTAAGTGATCAGCTAGTCGATTATTAATAAAAGGATGTCCATACATTATTAATTGTGCTCATCTTATCTTAATCACTTTTTTATGACATCGAAAAATGTGCCAGATTTTAGGGTGGGATAAATGTAATTAATAAAAGGACCGACTAAATAGTTAATAATTACTAATTTTTAGCGGCTAATTAAAGAAAATTTTATTTCAAAATTATGGTAATGAGTTTATAGCAATAATTTTCAATTTATCCATAATATTACAATTCATTAGCATCAAATTATAAGTAATTAAAGTATAAACATAATATTTGGAATTAAAAATTTAAAAATAAAAAAATAAAAAGCAATGGTTAGTATGCAGTCACTAGAATGGAGATTTTCACTTATGTCACTCTTTTCCCATTATTCTCTTAAAATAAATTCAAGGAAGTTTGATTTTTTATTTTTATTTTTAATTATTGTACAAATTTTTAAAATTTTTTAATTAATTTCTTATTCAAAATAATGATATATTAAAATTTTAATATATCACAGCTTAAATTATTAATAAACTAAAAGTTTGAAAAATATATATGTGACAGTTATATGGTATTTAAATAATTGAAGATGATTTGATTTATATTTTTATTAATTTATGAATGATTTAAAGTTCAAGATTAAATAAATTTGGTTTTATTTAATATTTAAATAAGATAATTTTGTTTTTAATTTGCATTGATCAAGTTGTAGAATAAAATCATGTCATTTTAATTTTAATTACCAGGAGGACTTTAATGTTTTACCTATAAAATAAAAGTACATCATATATAAGATCATATTAACTAGATCATTTTAAATCGAATTATTTCATAATTTTTTTTAATCTCAACTTGACTTAAATCATGATCAAGACTTATTTTACTTATTAATTTTAAATTTAAAGGGACTTATTTGTCTTCCCCACAAATAATAAATTTTAAAATGTAAATACTAAAATAAAAATGATCAAATCACACTTGTAATTAACAAAAAAAAATCAAATCCATTTATTGATAAAATCCAATAAGAAGGTCACTTAAAAAATTAAAAAAAAATAAAGAAACAAAACTAATATAAATTGGTATTGATTTATATTTAACCCTTTAGTCTATGTTTAGTTGAATATAAGGTTTTTAATAGAATAGTATGATTTATAATGAAATGGAAGTCTGTAATATTAACATATGTTTTGTTATATAAAAGTATAATAGTCATTTATTATTATTATACATACATTATATTTCATTTCATCAATCTTCTAAATAACATTTCACTATATTATATTATGAACTCTGTTATCCCTCCCAAAGAACAATTTTCTAATATTACATCAATTTCCATTTCATTAAAAACTTCACATGCAATCAAACATAGCCTTAGAAAATTATTGTTTGGAGGGAATGGAAGAGTTTATAATGTAATATAGTGAAATATTTTTTGGATAAAGGGTTTATAATGTAATATAGTGTAAAATTATTTATCAATTTACATTCTAACATAAACCTTTCAAATCGAAAGTTTTTCATTTTTATTGTTTAAGATGAAATGATATATAATATAAAAATCTTCCTTTCCATCTCATTTTATTATAAACTCTCTTCTCAAACGATAGAAATAATATTATATTAATAAACTCCAACCTATTAGTAGTTTTATTTACTCTCAAAAATCTAAAGCAAATAAGAACAAATCCAGCAGAAGCCCAAGTCAACCCGACGGAAATGTTTATGTAAATCAAACGGCCAATAAAAATCTGAAAATAATCACTGTACACGCAAATTCGCAGCCGGTCTCAACTCGTCTTCTAAATAACCTAACCTTGAACTCGCTGTCTTTTGGACTTACCAACGCCCCAAAACGATCTCTATCTCCGTCGCTTGTTCCGTTTTCAAGGTACAATTTCTGCGAGCCAACCCGATCTCGACTCAGTCCGAGTTTGATCACTCTGTCTTTACCCGAATTCAGTGATTGTGTTGAGTTTCGGTATACTTGAATGAATGTTTAATTAGGGTTTGTGGACGAGAATCTGCTGCTGTTGTTTCTTTTGTTTGTTTTGTGGTTGCCGTCAGAGAGGTTTTCTGGTTTGTTTAGTTGCTGAGAAATGGTGAAGTTTTGGGCATGTTTAGGAGTTCATTTTTAGCATTTCTTTAGTGGAAGAAGTTGAACGCTATTAGTGAGACTGAGTTCTTTGGTTGAATTTAGGTTCATGCTAATTGCCTAAGTATTGGTGAAGATGAATGTGTGTTTCTGCGATTTACTTTCTTTCATTAATTAAATTTGCATAAACCTTCGCTTTATGGGCAACTAACTTATGCTTGATTGTTACTCTTTTGGTTCTGTTTTAATTTAAGAGGTTCGGTTTGTTTATTTAATTTCAAGAAATTTACTATTGGAGGGGTTGCGACCGGAGTGATCTCTGTGTAAACATGGTAGCTTGTTTTCCCGATCCCTAAACAACAGTACCTTCTTTAGTTATCTTTAAATGAGACAATGTTTTTATAGTTCCTGTTCACTGTGTGCTACTATTTGTTTGCTTTCTCACACAATGCTTTTGAGATTGCTTTTTTTTTTCCCTGTACTTTGCTTTGAGGATTAACAGTTAGATTCTAGAATCATCCAAGTCGAAAGTAAACGTGTTTATGCAAAATTTTAGTTGACTATCACATTTCATGCCGCTTTTTTTTCTTTTTTTTCTCTCAGTTGTTCTGAAAATGGATTAATATTTTTCTTCCTCTGTCGCTCTCCACTTCTTTTTATATCTTAGCATCTTACCCACTACTATATTGCTGTTGTCAGGATACAATTTGAGTGTTCATTGATAAAAGCTTACTGACCCTCTTTCCAACTGGTGGCAACGCAGCTGCTTCTCTTCAGGGAATGATTTGTCGCATAACCTTTTGACATTTTTGCAATGTCGGGGTTACTGAATGTATTGTTGCTTTTCCATACATCTTGGTTAATCTTTAAGATCTGAATGTTCTTGTCCTTCAAAATTATATTGCTTATATGCCGATTTGTATCATTTGGTTCTCAAGTTACCCATCTGCTTTAATCACTAGCTTTTTATCTGGGGAGGGCAGGGATTATGATTTTTAGTATTTGATTGATTTTCCCTCAACTAGTATCAGATATGTTTTCGTGTCTTGCTTTCTCTTCTAATTCTATGTTGGATGTACTTGTGGTGTCTTAAGCATGTTATTAGTGAGGAAACTTTTTTGAAAATTATTAGTGAGGAAACTTGAGGCTATGCATCAATGCAGTTTTTAGTGAGCCATTCAAAAGAATAAGTTATAGGTTTGCATCTTTTCTTTTCTCTTTCCTTGAAATATTGAAGTAATTTATGATCTGAAAATAACTGAAGTGTTATCGAAATTCACCACATTTAACTTGTTGCATGTCTCTGTGATATTGGGCCATCCTGTTTTATCAAGTATGTCTTCACTGACTCTACTTGAAATTGCATTTTTTGTGTGGTTTATTCTGGAGTCAATTTATTTGCTTTGCTTTTAGGGTATCCTTTTTTCTTTGGTTTCATTATTCATTTTTATTTTAGAATTTAATATGGTCTTTATTGCAGTCTTCTCTTAATGGTTCAGCTTCAAATCTCCCAGACAGTACAGGTCGATCTTTTGCTACTTCTTTCTCTGGCCAGTCAGGTGCACCCTCTCCTGTTTTTCATCACACTGGTGAGTATATTGTACCGGAATTTAAGCCGTATTCCTTTGTTTCAATTTTATGTGAATTTATTGGTTCCTGCAGCGGGAAGCATTCAAGGTTTACATAATATTCATGGGAGCTTTAATGTTCCTAACATGCCTGGTACACTGGCATCAAGAAATTCAACGATGAATAATGTTCCCTCTGGTGGGGTTCAACAACCTACTGGTAGCCTTTCCAGTGGACGTTTTGCATCCAACAATCTCCCTGTTGCATTGTCTCAGGTACCGTCATTATTATCGTAAACTTGTAAAACTAGCTATTCTACTGCAATCAAATCTTATTTCCTTTTTCTCATTAAAATATTCTGAAACTGCAGTTATCCCATGGCAGCACCCATGGACATTCAGGAGTCACTAATAGAGGAGGTATTAGTGTTGTAGGAAACCCGGGGTTTAGTAGTAACACAAATGGAGTTGGTGGTTCTATTCCTGGGATTCTCCCTACTTCTGCTGCAATTGGTAACCGGAATGCTGTTCCAGGATTGGGGGTATCCCCAATTTTGGGAAATGCAGGTCCCCGGATTACGAGTTCTATGGGTAACCTGATTGGTGGGGGCAACATTGGAAGGAACATTGGCTCAGGGGGAGGATTATCCGTGCCTGGTCTTACATCACGTATAAATTTAACTTCAAATAGTGGATCTGGCAGTTTAAGTGTTCAAGGACAAAACCGATTAATGAGTGGTGTACTTCCACAAGGTATAGCCTTATTTCCTTCTGTTCGATGTAAGAAACTAATGAATAACTGGTCGGAATAGTGTGTGAGGACTGAACCTGGATAACTGCATTTTCCTTGTGCTAAGGTACTGTCCAATTGCTGCAATTTGTGCATGTTCTTCTTTATTTTGAAATGAAATTGTTAATTGTCTTCTAGAAGTGAATGGGGATTCATGGCTATGGGAATTACTTACTAGATGTAGAAACAATATGCTAAATTTGTAAATTTCTTTAATTTGATAGAGCCATGTTGTTTGATGTTCCAGGTTAACGGTTTGAGTTGTCTGAGCTTTACTTCAAGCATGTTTAAAAGGTTTTTTTGGCCACATATAATGTCCCATCAGCTGATGGTTTTACCTTGTGAATCCCGGAGTTGTAAATTTCCACTTTTTGGTTTTTCAATTTCTGCTTGGCATTCTTTCAAGTCACTTACTAATCACTCAATTGCATCATTTTTGCATGCGGTGTATACTTGTGAGGTGATATTGGCTGCATTTGTAAACTTTCTTTCTGTTCTTTTCCTTGGACAATGAATGGTAGCTCAGTTCTACTGCTGATAACCAGCTCTATGTACCTGTTTGTATTTCTGGATTCAGGATCTCCACAGGTGATGTCTATGTTGGGGAACTCCTATCCTACTGCTGGTGGTTCTCTCACACAAGGCCATGTCCAAGCAGTGAATAATCTTAGCTCTATGGGACTGTTGAATGATGTTAATGCAAATGATAATTCACCTTTTGACATAAATAATGATTTCCCCCAGTTGACTAGCCGCCCTAGTTCTGCAGGAGGCCCCCAAGGGCAGTTGGGTAATGAAATTATTGTCTTGCAATTTGACCATTCGTAGCGAATGCCAGTCACTTTCATCTGTATGGGGAGATTAATTATAACATGAATCATTCAGGTTCACTGCGGAAACAAAGTCTGGGTGTTAGTCCTATTGTTCAACAAAACCAAGAGTTCAGCATCCAAAATGAAGACTTTCCTGCTTTACCAGGATTCAAAGGTTTATAGATAGACTTTCAACTCCATACTTAATACAATGCCCTTTACTTCTCTGATTGGTTTAAAGTTAATGAGTTACAGAATCAGCCATTCCACATTTACTAATACTGCTGAAAAGTACCACTTGATGTTAAAACTGATACTTCCTTTTATAGCATCTGGCTGAGTCAATATTGCAATAAAATGGAAAAAGAAAGTGATTTTATTGATTGCAATAAAAAATTTGGTTTCAGGTGGTAATGCTGATTACAGCATGGATTTACACCAGAAAGAGCAGCTCCATGACAATACTATGTCACTGATGCAATCTCAGCACTTCTCTGTGAGTCTTTACTGCAAATTTGACCATTAACATAATGCTGTCTGTTCTATACTTTCTTAACATACTTTAATTTTGAATGCTGTAGATGGGGAGGTCTGCTGGCTTCAATTTGGGGGCCAATTATTCATCTTATCGTCCACAGCAGCAACAGCAACATGCTCAAGCTGTGAGTAGTAGTGGTGTCAATTTTTCATCAGTAAACAGTCAAGATCTGCTTCATGGTTCAGATATATTTCAATCTTCACATTCAAGCTACCACTCACAGGTATGACATGCACGAGCAAAAAGATGGGTGTCAAACTAAGTTTCTTCAGTTGACATATATAGTTTTGTCCCTTATGGTACGATACTGATGTTTTCCTGCAACCATATATTCATTCATTGTTCAGACCAATGGACCTCCTGGGATTGGATTGAGACCTCTAAACTCACCAAATACTGTTTCTGGAATTGGATATGACCATCTTATACAGCAGTATCAACCGCAGCAAAATCCATCCCAATTTCGACTGCAGCAAATGTCAGCGGTCAATCAGTCCTTTAGGGATCAAGGCATAAAGTCGATGCAGCCTACGCAATCAAATTCTGATCCGTTTGGATTACTGGGCTTGTTAAGTGTCATTAAAATGAGTAACCCTGATTTGACCTCACTTGCTCTTGGGCTTGATTTAACAACTCTAGGATTGAATTTGAATTCAGCTGAAAATCTTCACAAGACATTTGGCTCCCCGTGGTCGGATGAGCCTGCTAAGGGTGATCCAGAGTTTACCGTGCCACAATGTTATTACGCCAAACAACCACCTGTTCTACATGTGAGCCATCTTTTCTCTTATCTTCTCTTTTTTCATCTTTCTTTTTCCACGTTTATTTGTTAGTTTTCGATTATCCATTCATTATCTCACCTCTATGAACTACTGCAGCAAGGTTATTTTGCGAAGTTCTCTGTGGAAACACTGTTTTACATATTTTACAGGTACATCTTCCGTACTCATTGCTGTTGTTACCTGACGTTTTTAAATGAACCATTATTCTTTCCTGTTTGGTTGCGCAAATTTTCGAGATTTACCTTCATTCTTTGCCTGAAGTTTTTAAATTAACCATTATTCTTTTCCTGTATGGTTGCTCAAATTTTCAATATTTACCTTCATTCTTTGCCTCTGGTTTTTTCAGCATGCCAAAAGATGAAGCTCAATTATACGCTGCCAATGAACTGTAAGCTAGCTTTTACCCTGATGACTCCGTGTTAGTTTTATTCCATATCTGCGTAGCCCCTTCGCTTTCTCACTCAATTGAACATCTATGATCTTAAGGGATGTCTAGTATTTCTTTTATCTTTTTCTCGTACAATGTCATACTGTTAATATTGGTGAGGCCACGTTGATTGTAGTTACAATAGAGGCTGGTTTTACCACAAGGACCATCGAGGGTGGTTTATTAGACTCCCAAACATGGAGCCACTTGTGAAAACAAACACATACGAGAGGGGGTCTTATCACTACTTCGATCCAAACACATTCGAAATTTTACGGAAGGTCTGCAGTGGATCATGCATCTTTCTTTTATTTGAAATTTCGTTATTCAGAATGTCGAGCAGCTCTTGTTGATTCCTGACAATGTGGTTTGAATGATATGGATGCAGGATAATTTTGTTCTCCATTACGAGATGTTGGAAAAGAGACCAGTTCTACCTCAACATTAGTAGTTTACGATGTAAAGTTTCAGCAATGTGACTCATTCATTAAATGCAAGTCAGTTTGACCATTGATGGTTCTTGAATTTGTCGATATTTTTGGCAATTTTTTGATCAATCCTGTCAGGTCGTCAGCCATTTTCTTGTTTTAGCAACACGTCACTCTAAAACTAGTTAAAAACTGTACAATGTTTGGTTTTTGATTCTGGAACCTCCAATTGGGAAGTACTTATTCCCGCAAATACCGACCCCGACTGGCCCATCTGAAGAAATGTCACTTAATGCAAATGCTGAGAGTGGAGAGCGAATTTCTAAGTTGTGTTTCAATTTTATTTGAGATTAAATACTTGACCTATATCTTAATAAGTTTTTAAAAGTAACAAGTTTGTTTTTTTTGTCGTATGTTTGCGATTTAGCATTTTCAAGACAATATTAGTAATAATTTAAACTCGTAATAGTAATTTAAATTTTAATTAAATTAAATTTTTAGCAGTTTTTAATATATGAACTATTAAGTAATCATAGATTAAATGTAAAAATAATATAAAATACGGATAATAATTGTAATAATAGTATAAAATAAGCATAATAAGTGTTCAAATGTAATTAGATATTTGAGTGATAAAAATTATAATAAATGTTCAAATGGGATCAATTAGTATAAAAATAAGCATAATAAGTGTTCAATTGTGATTAGATATTAGAGTGATATAAAAATGTAATGTGTTCAAATGTGATCAATTATTAAAGTGATAAAAAATGTATTTTAAGAATTGAAGAGCTTTTTGAGGATAAGAATTTTATTTTCTTCTTTATTTTCTCTAGTATGTTTTAGTTTTTGAATTATGCAATGTTAATCAACATATTCTTTATAAGTAAATCTACAAGCTAATGGTTATTATCTTTCTTCATACCTCATCAAAAATATCTCTCATTTAATGTGCAAAACCTTTAATTTTTAACACTATTCATGTTGTTTATGATAAAAAAATCAAATCAATAAACTTTCTTAGTTCGATTCTAAAATTGCCTTGAAAGGACTTTTACCAATTCATCTATTTATATAACTATTATACGCAAATTCTACGTAGGAATAATTTAGTCCCAATTATTCATGTTGCTTCCGACCAAATATCTTAACAAGTCCACAAGCTTCTATTTACAGTCTTAATTTATCTATCGATTTGAGGATAGAATGAATTTAAAAAATTGAAACTTAGTGTTAACTTTCACATCATAATTAAAGATAATTGTTAAAACTAATCCATGAAGTCATATATCCTCTTTGAAGAAGAGTGTAGCAATTTGGACAACATCATGTCTTGATATGGAATGAAACAACTCATCTTTGAAAACTTGTCCACCATGTCAAAAATAGAATCAAAACCTTTTATTTAGGGACTCTCAAGATAAAAGCACATACTTATTTCTTATCATAGTTCACAAGGCATGAGCAGTGGTACACTGGTATGTATAGTCTATAATTTTGCCTTTTTCCTTTGGCCAATTGATATTTTTGACATTGGTGTATGGCCTTAGGCATGCCCTACTTTAAAGAAGGCCAATAAAAGCAATATTCAACTATTGTTAAGGTTTATCTCTTCCAAAGCAACTTGCTGCCCTATTTCTATATAGTCTTAAATCACACACTCCTTTATAAAAGTATTGGGTAGGGAAAGTTGATTTTCTCTAAAAAGGTAATCAACGTGTATTATCCCAATTTTCGAATAAATTATCCCAAAATCTCGGTATGGATCATATTCTCTTTTTAGTTTTTCTAACCTTTACAACTTTCACCACCAAAGTGTTAAGCAAATGATTTTTTCTACTCAATAAGCCTGCTGGCTTATTCTTAACTACTGCTTGATGTTTAATAACAAAGTTAATTTGCTCCAAAAATTCAGTCCTTTAAGTTTTTTTGAACTTGAAGTGTTCAAGAGATTCATAATTTGAATATAGGATAAACTTCTTGCACGAGAGAAAATAATACTAATTATACCACTGCATAAAATTCTTTATTACAAGTCAAGTATGGTTGTTTCTTTTTTCAAAAAAAAAAGTATGGTTGTTTCTCTTTACTAAAGTACTCTCTGAAATAAGCAATTACATGTTGTTTTTGATTGAGTATGCCTTCAATTTCTACATGAGTTGTACCATGAACATCTTCAAATATCTTAGAAAAATCTAGAGATTGCAAAATAAGAGATTTAATAAAAAAAATTTCTTCAAAGGCTTAAATTATTGTCTTTGACAAGGTAAAACGTGATTTTTTTAATATAATCAATTATAGGCGTCATTATAGGGTATCAGATTACCTGTTCCTATTATTCTGTGTCTACTCTATTCCATAAAAATCCATCAATTTAATCAACGGGACTCACAAAAAATGGACGGCTGAGAACACATGGAAATAAGAGGCACACAATAATTAGGAACAAAAGATCTATTCCCCATTATAGTGATGAAATTATGAATAAATCGCCTATAGAATGTTACTGCTATCATGCACTTAATTCTGTAGTTTCTAACTGAAATTGTCATCCTACAATCTAATTTAGTCTGGATATCCTGACGGCATATCCTTAGCTACTATGTTTGTTCACCCATCAATGATTGATACGCTGGATGCGGCTGTTGAGGATGCTGTCGAACGTGGTAGCTGGTACCGTTAGAAAATAAAAATAATTATTTAAAAACAATGCTGAAAAATTAGAAAATGAAATAATGTTTAAAGAATGAAAATAGCTAATAAATATAAAAACTATTTTTAATTATATAAAAATTTCGTTTCATATTATAATTTAAATTGAAAATATTTTAAATTTTGATTCAATAACTTTATTTATTAAATTTATAATAAAATAAGTTTTAAAATATAATAACTATTTTTAAAAATTTTATGTTTAAAAATATTTAAACATAAATTATATATTTTCAATATAGTCATTCAATGTTTTAATTTATAAATTTGACTTGATATTTTTTGATATTTTGTAAATCGGTCAATACAACTTAAAATTTTTTATACAATTCGGTATTTGAATTTTATAAGATACAAAAAATTTGGTATCAATTTTTGGCTGCTAAATCTAGTAATAGTCTGCACCAATATGAAATTTAATATATTATACTTAAATACTAAAATTTACATTTAATCACACTTTATCATCCAAACTACTTCATAAATGAAAAAAAAATTCATATAATATGACCAGGGATGATCCTAAGGATCGACTAATTCATTTTCTATTTTTCAGTTCAATCAAGTAAATCAAATGCAGATCGAACAATTTAAGCCTAGTTTTATCGAAATAGAGTAATTCAAAAGTTGATCTATTTAAAACTAAAATAACATTATTTTAATTAATTAATTTCTAAGTCATTAAGTAAAATGACATTATTTAGTTTGAAGTAATTTGGATGGCTTGAATAAGAATAGGCTAACTCTCACTAGTTTGAATCCCGATCATCTCAATTTTAGTTCATTAACTTCGAATCAGGAATGAACCAAAATTGTTATCCTTAAATATAACACCAATCTACTTTTACATTTAATGTTATTCAATGTATTTCATAATAAATTATTTCCAAATGTTATAAAAGCTTTTTTTACAAAAAAAAACAAGAAGAGCAGAGAATTGGACATCATGCGTTTCCATTTCTGTACCATTTGTAACTGTATAAAGTTGAGTTAGATTCAAAGCGATCTTGTGCATTAGCTTGATGTGTTTCAACTGAAAACTGCATTTGAAGAAGATAAAGCCAACGGCGAGTTATACCTATAAAAAGTGGACTGTACTGTATAAAAATTTACATTATCCAACTAAATCTTGTAATCTAAACCTATAAGCAGTGAAGCCAACCGACTTATTAATCAATTACCAACATTATTGTCGGAAAAGGCTAACATATAGATAATGTTACCAGATTTTTTAAGGTTTTCATGTCCAGATAGAAATTTTACAGTTAGTTAGTTATTCATTCGTCTATAAATATATGTTTTGTTTTAGAAAAGAAAGTCCTACGTATTATTTTTGTCAGAAAGTCGTGTTTATGAGGAAAAACTCTTACGTTACAACATGAAGAAGCCGATGCTGCCATATCCAACAGGATATAGGTTCCTTCCAAGTGATGAATATTTACTGGGCCATTACCTTTTCAACAAGATCGTTTATGGATTAGAGGAGAATGGTTCGGTGATGGACTGTGATTTGTACGGTAAAGAAGAGCCATGGGAGATATGGAACAATT
>JAOQMM010000008.1:3151686-3162953 GCA_027563515.1 Erythroxylum platyclados | reverse complement strand
TTGCGCGCCTGCTGCCTTCCTTGGATGTGGTAGCCGTTTCTCAGGCTCCCTCTCCGGAATCGAACCCTAATTCTCCGATGTACCATTTCTGATCAAGTTAGACACTTTAAGATTCAAAAGAATTCTATTCCTTAAATATAGAACCTCTAGATTATGAATAAGTGGATTATAATCAAGTCAATTATCAAACTAAAGCCAAATTTTTTCATCATTACCAATCTTATGTTTAATACAAGGATAATAAGGTTCCTCAGGCCCATTGCTTCCAACCCCGGCACATTCACGTCAACAAATCTGTTAGCTTGGACCACACCACGCCCTAGTTGGTGTCACTGATTTATGTCCATCCTTGCCAACCTCAACTACAAACTCCAACCTCGTTGGCACATTCATGTCAATTTTCTTAAATGATTTGTCGGAGACGTCAGTTATTTTTAATAACCATCAAATTCCTATTCAATAAATTGTTATATATTTAAACAACTTATTCAATAAGTTAATTCAGAACTAAATTACAAATTTAATTTGATTAATATTTTATATATTAAATGTATTTGTACTATATTTTAAAAATTAATAAGCGTTATCATACAACTCCAACTTAAAATTATTAAATTAATAAGTAAACAAGGCAAACTCGATCACTTTTTGTTTCTACAAATTCTAGTGAAGTGATGGCGAAGATACCACATGTTCTGTTTCGTGTTTCTATATAGTTTGTGAATATAGAACGTGAGAAGTGCTAGTGTTTTATTTTATTTTATTAATTCTATGGAATACAATTTTTGGATTCGAGCATAAAACAAATATATCTAAACACCACTAAGTCAAACTCTGAAGCTTTCATCAATCTTCCTAAATTTTATACGTACAATGACTAATGTCATTATACGGCTGTCAAGCTATACTGTCCCCTTTATAAAAAGAAGCATTAAAAATAATAAAATGGGATAAATTTTATATTAAAAAACATGTAAAGTATGCTTTTATAAGACCGTGATCTTGTGAGGTATGTTTTTCATAGCCATAGTTTTCAAAATATTAACGAAATGCCTAAAAATATTTGATGAATATAATATTTTGACAATAAAAAGTGCACGATAAAAAACTGCGTATTAATAAATAATAAATATCTATGATCACTCTTTTTTATTATTTTATTTGAATATTAATTATTTAATTTTTTATTAACATTAATGAATTACTGCCAAGATTTATCATTATTTTTTACATGTCTTCAAAAATTTTGACTTAGGCATAAATTCTCCCAACTTATAGCTCCCGTACAATCCGTTATATAAATAGGTAAATGATACTTTCCATTATAAATAGCAATAATATGATCGATAGATATGAGGGTAGATCTTCAGACCACGTTACTAGGATTTTTAAAAGAATCCTAGTTATTATTTTTAAAAGAATGCTCTTATATTGCCTTAGAAACGTGGGTACAAGTGCTATACGATTATCGTCAGATTGCCTCGAATATATAATATCTCATATTAGGTAAATTTTTAAAATTTGTAAGGGGTGAAAAAGAATTTAAATATAATAATATCAATTTAGAAAAAGAAACGATGAGCTCTTAAAAATGAATATGAGGCTTATGGAATTTACACGGAAGTAAATAATTATCGAGTATAATAATTTTAATTAACTTTTATAATTAACAAAAGAGATAATATATTTAAAAATTTTTAATTTTTAATTTTTTTAATTTAATGTTAATTTTTCACAAATTTTTAATTTAGTGATTATACTATAAAAATTTATATAAATCAAGTTACCTTGAGGAGCAAGAGATACGCTTAGAAGAGACGGAGATCAGAAGAGAAGCGGAGGCCGAGGGTTTGTTGTTGAACTTCAGAGTAACTGGCTGTCACCGAGACGACCTTCGACGTCCACATTTTTTTCTTTTTCTTTAGTAATAATGTCGGAGGCTTGTAGGGTTGCAATGGTGAATGGCCTCCTGCAAACTTCAACCTTAGTAATCACTCATCGGCTGTTGCTGTTTAGGCTGAGGAAGGAGAGTGTAGGCTTGGCAATCACGCCTGTCTGCCGCGCTCGACTCGATTCGGCCTAGAATCAACCGGTTAAGTCAAGCTATGAGGCTGATTATTTTTTAAAAAAATCAGCTTTAGGTTTAGGCTATCTAGACCGAGCCTGATTCGAGATTCGATAAGTTTGGAAAAAAATAACATCATTTTTATTTTGTAATTTAAAAATAATAAAATATGTTGGATTAGACTGAGTCAAATTTTAAATTGTGTAAGTCTGGTAGGAATCGAGCTCAATTAACTCAAGTCCTATCTAGTTTCGGGTCGAGCGTAGTGTAGGAGAGTAGTTTGAATAATAAAAATATTTTAATTTTATTTAGTAATAATTATTTAAATAATGATCTTTAATCTTAAAATGACACAACTAATTATGTTCCCTTTTCCAGTGTATAACCTTATTAGCACAAAACAAATCTATATGAAAATAGAGTTGAATTCACCTCTCTATATTAAAGTAAATTTGAATTCATCCATAAAATTGAGTAAGATTTTAATCATCGATTTTTTAGAAAAGTAAAACACAATATATTTCAATTATATAATCATCATATTAACTTATATTAATTAACTTATTTTATATACCGCAAATTATTTATTGATATACCAACAATGTGAATTCCTAAACAATTTTCATGTTTAATAAGCCTCCCACAGATAGTTGTGTGCAATCTCTTTCATACAATGTGTTAATAAAAAGGTTAATATAATTCAAATTTTCAAATCTAAAACATATGGAAACTCTTGAATAAAAATATAAACATTATAAATTGGATTACTTCCAAAATAATCAAAGGTATATTAATTTGAAAATTTAAGTGTTAATATAACAATCATATTAACTATGAAAAGCTTATGGTATTATGATATTACCCTTCATTTTGATAAGAGATGATAAAAAGTTAGAGGTTTCAGTCTAATTTAGCCTAAAGTCAGCAAATTTAATTTGACTTAACCAAATTTTAAATTAAAATATTCAATAAATTTAATTTGAGTTAACTAAATTTTAAATTATTTTTAAAAAACTAAATTTTAATTTAATTTTAATTTAAAATTTTATTAAAAAATTCAAATAAGAAGACATAGGTCAAGAAGATGGTTCCAAGGGCTTTAGTCCAAATCACTCAATTAGGTAAGAAACAGATCTATATTTTTCTTGGCATTATCGGCTTAATATACCTATTCTGTTGCCCTATAAATTTTTCTTTCATTTTATTATATTGTAAAAAATCAATGTATTGAGTTGATCTCCTCTTATTTATGAAAATTCTTACTAATTAATCAAAACTTTTCAATTTATTATTTCTTCTCAATATTTATTTCTTTTTTGTTTGTATTATAATATTTATGTTTGTAGAAATTTATTTTTAGTAATAAAATTTTGAATGTTTACCCAAAAAAAATTGAAGAAGAATCAACTAGTATCAATTTGTGTTTTAATAGGTCAAACGAATTGACTTGAATTAGTTGGCGAGCGAATTTTATGTTACTCAAACTTGGATCGAAGTCTAAACTTAAAAGAGTAATGGACCAATGAAAATTTAAACTATCTCTAACGACCTATAAGAGACTTTGAACCAAACTCGTGCAAACGCCCTTGCCAAGCACGATATTGATTTCACATTCTTGTCCTACAACTTCTATTTCCAAAAGCTGGTCCTGGTTGGTTAGTAGAACAGTGAGAAAGTAGACTTCCCAGCGGTTTCTTTGGGCCATTAACTTAATGGAAAAATAAGCTGGTACATGAAGGTCTTTCAAGTTGGAAGTTAACGGTCAAACTTTTCGTGTTAGCTTGTTTTTTTTTTTTTATATTTATAATATGAAAAATAGTATTATTTAAATATATACCAAATAGATTCTTAACACGTATAAGTAAATTTATTAAGTACTTTAAAATTAAGGGAGTGCTTGGTTAGTGAGTTTGAGAAGATATTAATGTGTAAGGAATGAAAAACAGCTGTTTGGTAATATATTATCATTGAATGAACAATCTTTCTACATCCGAGCTCGAGACATTACTCCATACTCCCGATTATAAGAGGAATAAAAGTCATTTCAATGTTACATTCAAGTATCACGGATGTGACAGACCATTGTCATGCCCATAAGAAGAGTGTCATAAGTGTGACAAGGACAAGAAGTGTCACGCCTGTGACATTTTTTTTAGCAATTAAATATAATTAAAATATAGTTAGTTAAATATAATTAATTATATATTTTCTATTTTTTCTCTTTTTTAGTAATTAAATATATTAAAATTTGATGTAAAACAAAAATTTAACAAATTTTTATTTCTTTTTTTAGCAAAACAATATTATGATTAAACTGTATTTTAAAGACATTATTTCGCTGATAATATGTTGATGTAAGCAAATGCTAGAGCATTTTATTCTTCAAGAGCTATTGGAAAGGAAATACCGCAATATAATTGATTTTAAACATTTTATCATCATAAATGATTACATAAATTAAATATAATTAATTAAAATATATTAAAATTTTATGTAAAACAAAAATTTAACAAATTTTTATTTCTCAAGATTTTTAACAAACCAACTACTTCAATGGTAATAGTAATTATTCCTTCGTCCTAAACAACTATCGTAATTATAATAATTATATCCATTCTTATTTCTCACTATATTCATTCTTATTAATTCTTATTACTATTGTCTCATGTGAATCAACTACCCCCTTAAGTCACTTAATAACTTAAATGACGGTCTCGCTCATGTAGTTGTCAAAACTTGATAGTACATTACAATCCCATCTTTTCGCAAATCAGTTGGATTAGACCACACCCTAGCCGGTGTCACTGATTTATGTCCGTCCTCACCAGTCTCCACTATAAACTCCAGTGTAATCTTTTTTTTTTTTGAAAAATCAAAATTTTCATTACTATAAGCAAAGCTAAAAAACAACATTAAAATGATTTCTATGTTGTTAGTCTGTATACAGACATTATAGCTAAATATACAAAAGAGAAGTTAAATTATGGGGAATAAGTCAAAATGAACATAGTATCAAGTTAAAATTTCCATCGAGATATCATGTCAGAAGAAAGTGAGTGATGCAAATTGTGAGCATAGATTGCTACTGGAATCCATTTAACAATTTTGTTAACTAGCTAATGCTTGTCCTCTTCTGTAATGGTAAATCTCCTATTGTTTCTCTCATTCTAGATAGTGTAGATGGTGGTGGTGAAAGCTACTTTATAGAGTATAGCATTGACAACCCCTGATTAGAGCTACAAATAACCCATTTTAAAGTATTTTCCCAATTATATGTGTAGTTGTTTCCTGTAAGCATATGCAAGATCTTGCTCCATATAAATTTCGAGAGTCTACTAAGGAAGAAAAGATGGTCACAAACTTCCTTTTCCGTCTTACAAAGTACACGTGTTATCCATATTTCCTTGCCATTGACTCAAAGTCCTGGGTTTGTTTTTGATAGTGAGCCATGTGATTATGGAAGCTTTAGGATTCAAAGGGTGTTTCCAAAGAAGATTGTACTAAGGGACCTCACTTGAGTAGGATGAGAAGAGCAAATGACATGATTTATTAGTAAACTTACCACTTGAATGATAACATCTTCTTTCTCCACAATATAAAGTTGGGGAAAAAAATTAATTAGAGAGCCAAATCTTCTAAAATTCTCACTCTATGCATCATTTCTGCATCATTTCTGATCTAAGTTAGAAACTTTAAGATTTAAAAGAATTTTATTCCTCAAATATAGAACCTCCGGTTATGGATAAGTGGATTATAATCTACCATTTTTGAATCCCGTCAAAGTGTACTTCTTACCATTTTCGTGATTACACACGTTCAACAACCAAAAGTGGGACCACCAGAGAGCCAATCAATGTGAGTCTTCCGTTTCAAACAGATTCCGGCACTTTCATCGGAAGTACAGGTGGCGTATCGTAAGCGCAAGTTTTGGTCCATACGAAATAGGTAAAAAGATCCAGAATTTCATAGACATCCCGTACATGGCTCAATCGTGTCAACGAAATTTCAGAGACATTTAATAGAATACTATAAATTTTAATAATTCTTAATAATTTAACCTGAATTTTAATAAATAAAATTATAGAAAAATTGTATATTTTTGTTGTACCTCTTGAAACTCATAAAATAATTAATTTTATTTTTTTTAAAGAATGCTCTTATGTTGCCTTAGAAACTTGGGTACCAGTACTATATGATTAATAATATAATATCTCATATTAGGTAAATCTAATTTTTTAAGGGTGAAAAAGAATTTAAATATAATAATATCAATTCATATCAATTTAGTACACAAGAAAATAAATAATTATCGAGTGTAATAATTTTAATTAATTGTAGTAATTAGCAAATAAGATAACATATTTAAAAGTGTTTAATTTTTTTAAAATATTTTCAGTTTAGTGATAAATTTTTAATTTAATGACTAACATTTAAAAAGTTAGACAAATCAAGTAAAAATGTCGTGTTTGTTAATGTGACTAATAGATAGGTATCTACATGATATTTAATATACATGTTAATGATAAATTTTTGTCCTTAATTATACAAAATTTAAAAAATTGGTAATTAAATTAGAGCTTTTAAAAAAATTGATACTAAATTAAAAATTCTAAAAAGTAAAATACATCATAATTTATTATCCCTTGACAAAAAGTCAAAACAGAACAAGCAATATTTTAGGTAGAAGGGACAATTTGAATATAAAGATTAAATCATAAATTAGTTACTATGAAAAGCGCGTTTCTTTTTTTTTGTAATTTTTTGGGCGGAAGCACGATTCTTTATTTAGTCACTCACGTTTTTTGGTAAGTATTTTAATTGATTGAATGCACTATTCCAGAATTTGTTTGATTACAACTAAATAATGTAAAAAAGAAACTAACCTTCTAATCTGCAAAAAAGAAAATACGAACACCCAGCGAAGTCAAATCGCTATGTTCTAAACTTGAGTTTTTGTCCAATAGGAATGAGATTTCTTAAGCAAAATCCAGTCAGAACGATCATTAAATGATAAAAAAGGGGAAACGGTGGATGTCCCACTCAAACCCAAAATCACATGGAGGTGATGGGTAAGAGGCCTAAGTCCTTTCTAGTCCGAGGTCCTATTTATTGGTATCCTGGTTGTTAAACTTCATTAAAGTACAGCAAATAGATAGTAAAGAAGAGGGAGAAGCTAAATAACAGTCATGGCAAAACCACACGTCACCTTGGAGGTTGGCTACGACGGCGTCGCCGTTATCACCATCTCGAATCCTCCCGTCAACGCCTTGGCTCTTCCTGGTATCTCTTTCTGCGGTTTAATTGATGATGGTGACGTCATGTTGCCTGTCTTTGGTCGGCCGTTGATTGAGGTTGCGGTACTTTTTTGTTTTTGGTGCAGTTATCGCCGGACTCAAGGAGAAGTTCGACGAAGCTACAAGGAGAGATGACGTCAAAGCTATCGTTTTAACTGGTCAGTATTGAGCTTTTCTTTTCTCTTTTTTCTTCTTTTGGTTATTTGATGGTGAAGAAATGAGTTGATTCGTTGGTTGATTTGATTTTGGTTGTGATTTTGAAGGCAAGGGTGGGAAGTTTTCTGGCGGCTTCGACATCAATGTGTTTCAGAAGGTTCATGAGACTGGTATGAGCTGCAGAGCATGTATGCAAGCTTGTCAGATTGTAACTTTGACTGTTTTGACTCTCACGTCTTTGTTATTGTTATTTTGGCAGGTGATGCCTCACTTGTGCCTGATGTGTCGGTTGAGCTTTTGGTCAACACTATTGAGGGTACGTATCTACTTATTTGATTATAGTTTTCGGCATAAAAGTGTGCTCTGGGATTGGGAATTTGACTCAGTGAGATTTGATATTTCCTTTTAAGTTGATGGTTTGCGACTTTGGCTACTGCAGATTGTAGAAAGCCTGTTGTTGCAGCCGTGGAAGGATTAGCGCTTGGAGGTGGCTTGGAACTTGCATTGGTTCGTGGCTTTTGTAGTATCTGTTTTTGTTTATTGTATTCAGTGTCTTTGGAGATCTAATAATCGAGGTTTGAGCTCCTACAGGGGTGCCATGCTCGCATTGCTGCACCAAAAACTCAACTTGGCTTGCCTGAGTTGACGCTCGGAGTTATTCCTGGTTTTGGGGGTAGGCCTGCTCTCTAATAAGAGTTGTTGCAATGAGCTGTTAAATTATGGATATGTGTGTTTATGAAGTTAAATTTTGACATTTCAAGGAACTCAACGTCTTCCCAGGCTTGTAGGGTTGTCAAAGGCCATTGAAATGATGCTGGTAAATCTTCTTTCCGTATTATGGATAGATATTTTGTACTTGAATTCTGTCTCCTATTATGATAATACGACATGGCATGCAAATAAAAAATTGTGGAAAGAAGAGTGGTAATCTAGAAATGGCTTAGGTATTCCTTTGTCGAAGTTAGTATCTGGCAGTCAAAGTTAAAGGAGAATTGCATCTTGGAAAAGGAAAACATGTAATAACATTTTCCCCTGTTAAGTTTTTCTGTTGGAATTAATGAATCACAGGGGTGGTTTCAATTCCAGTAGCTGCTAGACTGTGTGACTCAGCATGTATCCTTCATGCTATGAACTGCTTGAGGATCTTGTTCTTTGTTATAAATTGTCATTTTTAATTCTCTTTTTTCTGTTAATACTTAAGATCACGATTAATTTAACGGTTTCAATGCTCTTCAAGATATGATTGCCTGATGTAGAGTAAGTTGCTTGCAGTCTTCCAATCCAATAACATCCGAAGAAGGGAAGACACTAGGTTTAGTTGATTCTCTTGTGCCTTCTCAAGAGCTGCTGAATGTATCTCGCCAGTGGGCTTTAGACATTGCAGACAGGCGCAAACCATGGATCCGTACTCTTCACAGGACTGATAAGATTGGTTCCCTATCTGAAGCACGTGAAGTACTGAAAGCTGCAAGGCAACAAGCAAAGAGGACTGCTCCAAACTTGCCCCAGCATCATGCATGCCTGGATGTAATTGAAGAAGGAATAGTTCATGGAGGATACAGTGGTGTTCTGAAGGTACCTTTGGGTTTAATTTGTTCTGTTCGGTCGTAAATATATGATTCCCTTGGTAGCTAGAAAGGCATCTGTTCGACTTAGCTTTCTGTCTTCTTTCTTAAATATGAGAATGTTTGATTTTCCTTTGGTATGTCAATATGTTATATGCTGGATTTAGGCATGAACAATTAATGCATGGTGTTGCAACAAAATATCTACATGCACATCCAGTCATACATAATTGTGGATGATTATTGTTGCAGGAGGCCAAGGTATTCAAGGATTTAGTCTTGTCAGACACTGCGAAAGGTCTTGTTCATGTATTTTTTGCCCAGCGTGCAACATCAAAGGTACTACATGTATCAGCCATTATATACATTTTGAAGTCAATTCCTGCAGTACCTGAAGCTTTTAGGACTTTGTGTTCTCTGGAATTTTTTTTACCATATATTAAACTTGTATGAAAATTTTAAAATATTTGGACAAGTGTCGCTATTTCCAACAAAATTGTGCTGCTTTCGTATTTTAATAGAATTTAATTGAACACATGTTGTTTTCATTTCTACTCTTGCTTTTAATCCAAGTTTGGTGCCCTGTTGAATGTTTGATTGTTGCAAAGAAATATATTCACTAGGTTGTAAATGTGAATGTGAAATCTCATAAATATGTGTTCATCGTGGACTTAAACTTTCCTTTCACATTCATGTCACTTATTTTTGTCTCTTTACATGTTTCCCCTTAGCTAGTTTCTGGGTTTATAAGTTTAATCTGACTTCTCTCTAACAAAATAATTAAAAAAGTCTAGATAATGTTTTCTGTAGCAGATAACTTCTAAGGCCTGTGCTCGTTGTCCAACCTGTTGTTGATCCAACTTCTTTACTTTGGCAGGTGCCCAATGTCACTGATATTGGTCTGAAACCGAGGCATATCAAGAAAGTTGCTGTTATTGGTGGAGGCCTAATGGGTTCTGGCATAGTTACTGCTTTAATTGTTAGCAATATATATGTTGTACTCAAAGAAGTCAATTCTGACTATCTTCTGAAGGGTACAAAAACAATAGAAGGTAGTGATTATCATGGATATGAACTCTTATGTTACTTATTTAGAGAACTTAGCCTCCAGTTATGTTGGACTTTTGTCCAGTGAATCAGAAGCTCCAGTTATGTTGGTCATCCAAGAAAATGTCCTTGCTTAAAGTAGTTCATGTTTCATCTTGCGCACAATATTTCTAAATACAAGTAGTTCAACACTTTAAGCTGTTTACTTGTGGGCTATGACTGGGGAAAGAAACCTAATTTATTAAGAAGATGGAATCATAATCTGAAACCTTTTGGATAAAGAGCTTGATTCTGCATAAAATATTGATTACTGACTGCGTTGTCATTTGCCTTTTCTTTTTGACGTTAGAGAAGCTCAGTAACTCTGTTTCATATGGCAGCCAATATTCGAAGTTTAGTAAATAGAGGAAAGTTGACACAGGACAAGGCAAATAAAGCCCTTTCAATGCTCAAAGGTGTATTGGACTATTCAGAATTCAAAGATGTGGACATGGTCATTGAGGTAAGCTTGTCTTAAATCTCAATTTCTTAAATCCACAGTGTTATAGGAACTATTTGGAGTCTTCTAGAGTCATGGCCTACCACATTAATTCATTAGTTATTGTGCATTTTTGTTTGTATTACTCGTGGCTCTTTGTGTTGTGGTACTTGGTATCTCTTTGTTCCATGATGTTGAAATGCAATACAAGAATTGCAATCTTAGTCCAGAGTTTAGCTTTCTGTTAAAGCTTGTTTGTTGCATCAATATGCAGGCAGTTATTGAGAGTGTTTCCTTGAAACAAAAAATATTTAGTGAAATTGAGAAGGCCTGTCCTCCTTATTGCATTTTGGCAACAAATACATCCACTATTGACCTCAATTTAGTTGGAGAGAAGACCACCTCACAGGATCGGATCATTGGTGCACATTTTTTCAGGTTACAATCATCTTTCTTCTTTATTTGTTTGTATACATCATCTGCATGATCATTCTATTGTCTTTTGATAGCTCTTGAGCGTAAGTCTCATGTATCTTCAATCAACTTCACAAAATTCTAGTTGGATCTTCACAGAAAATTTCTTCCGCAGACATAGATGCCAACTGTTCCACTACTGCAAAGCTAAGAAAGCAATGAAAGCCGCTTGCTTTCTGCGTAATAGA
>JAOQMM010000008.1:3119811-3136355 GCA_027563515.1 Erythroxylum platyclados | reverse complement strand
ATATTGAACTTTAATTTTATACACTTAAGGTGTTTTGATGTGTTTGCTAGTGTATGAACTCAGGTGAAGAAGATTGAACAATGGTTTGAGCCAATCTTTCTACACAGAGTACAAAGAGGTATGGTGAGAGAGGATCACCTTACCGGATACCTCGTCCCGGCTGAAAGAACTGAGTTTCATCTCCATTAATTAAAATGCTCATTCGTACGGATGTAACGTAGGACATTATGAGGTGGATCAGGTCTTCGGGGAGTCTTACTTGTCGTAAGGTATCATGTATGTAATTCCATGATAGTACATCATAAGCCTTTTCTAAATCCACTTTCATCGCCATATAGCCTTTTCGTCCCTTTAGTTTCTTCATGTACCTTTTGGGCTAAGATGATGTTGTCATTGATGTGTCTGCTTGGCACAAAGCTTGTCTACGCTAGGTCGATAAAGGAAGGAAGTAGTCCTTTTAATCTGTTTACTATCATCTTGGACACTGTCTTGCAAATGATGTTACGAAGGCTGATAGGATGAAATAATCTGATTGAGGCCATATATTCCTTTTTTGGAATGAGAACAATGAAGGTCTTATTCACTTCTTGCGGTACTTGTTGAGTACGAAAGCTTTTCTGAACTGTATGACACAAAGAGGGACCAACCACAAACCAGCATTTTTGATAAAAGAGCGAACTGACATAGTTGGGGCCTGGTGCTTTCATTGGCTTCATGCTAAAAATAGCTCTCCGAATTTCATCGTCGGTAACCTATTCCTTCAATCTGTCGAGAGCGTGAATATCCAACATAGGGAAGAGGTTAGCCCAACCTCGTGGAGGCGATCTATAACCATTCATGTTCCTTCCAGGGGAAAGATCCAACGGAGGACCAGGTAAACGCCTAGGAGGATGTGATGGTGGAGGACCAGGATAGCCCCTCCGAGGACTTCCAGCAGGTCCATAGCGAGGCTTCCTACAGTTGTTACAGAATTCTCTCCTTGCAAAGTTCAGGTTGGCACACCTGAAAAAACATACAAGGAAACATTATACGAAAAATACATACCAGGAATTATTCCAATAATACAACTCAAACTTCTCCCTTCTACTGTCTCCAGTTTATTTTATATATACACTAACAAGAATATAGGATGATACAAATTTTTAATTCAATGTTATGATTAAGAGGAAGTGCAAGCTGAAAGCATCAAGAATGGCCGACAGAATCAAATTAAAAGGATGAAACATGTCATGAAGTTCAGAACATTTTATAAAAGCCTGTATGGTTCTAAGCTCCTTCTAAGATGTATGATCCTGGAAAAGCTTATGGTAAAGACCAATTCAAGTAAAGAGACAACAAGAAGTTTTGTTAATCAATAGAAGTATGAGAGTTAAGACTATAATGCTCTTATCTTGATATAATTGCTTGGAAATAACTTGGTAGCAATAGAGCACAAAGCCAAAGAGAATACACAATCTAAGTTGAGGCCCACTTGGGTTCTAGAGTTCTCTATTACCAAATCTCTACCATAAATGAAATGCATAGTTCTATAACAAGCAATCATTACGTCATCATATATTGTCATTTCAGGTTTTACTACACTTGCAGAGAAGAGCAAAGAACAAATGGGGACCAAACGAAAATGAAGAAGAGGTGAGGAAGAGAAGTGCTGCAGCAACAAGAGCAACAGATATGAACTTACAAAGGATCAGAGCAAATCCAGTCCCCTTCCCTTGGACGAACATTTGGATTATTTCGACTTCCCTCACCTCTAAATGGACCTGAACCAAATCCAGGCCCGTCAAAACTTCTCCCGAGTGGTCTGCCACCACCCCTTCCTCTAGCATAAGGAGGTGAAGCGTCTCGATATCTACCAGGAACTTTTCTACCACTAAATTCACGGCCTCGAGGAAAACCTCCTGGATGATCAAAATCAGAATTATAGCGATGATCTGCATCTCTTCTGCGTACAGGAGAAGAACCTGAACCTGCATGAATCCTATATCCTGGAAAACAACCAGTAAAACCTAAAGATGAGCTACCCGGTAAACGGAGGAGAAATTTTGTTAGTACAAAGTGGCATTTTGCTAGCTGTAACTTTTAACCAATAGTTGTAATATTCAAATCCACATAACTGCAAGACAATAAGCATCACTCAGAATCTTCTCATAACACAGGTGCAAACATAAATCTTAGTGCATAAGACAAGCAATCGCATGATATCACCCCTTCTTGCACCATATCTGCAGTTGAATAACCACAAAGAGCTCTGTATAATCACTTAATGCAACCGACGCTGCCTAACAAGGTTACTTGAAATCCCCACAGGGATGGGAGAAAAAAAGAACTGTTGTTATTACGTCAATGGTGTCCACCTATTCATTCAACCACTAAATACCTATTTTTTATCAAGACCATGAACTATCAAACCAAAACTAAATGACCTGAAATAGCCACAACGTCTCACCAGGAGCAGTAGTGAATGGATTGTAGTTGGTTGGCATCTGCAGCCTACAATCTAAGATCTATAGATGCCTAACATACAAACCACTGCAGAAGATCACAGCGCAAGTATAAGCATACCAGTCACTTTAATAAAAATTACAACTTCAAGATGGAGTAGTGCAGCCAACAATCGACATCATAAGCGTAGCAAACCATCCACCGAAGGCCCACTGAATCATCCTGAACCAAATGTAGTTCAAAAATGGTGCAGCTTCTAGTTTGCCCTCTTATTTGCACAGACCACACAAGTATATTGATAAAGAGATCAAATAAGACAGCCAAACAACCACTCTATAATTCCACCAACCATATTGCAATATAACTTGAACCAACGTGGTATGAACAGCTAGTGGAGCACTTGAACCAAGGAACCTTTCCCACTTCCAATATGTCACTGACTGTACTTGTATGCAAGGCAAATCCAATTACAAAAATGAGAATGACAATCTGATTGATCCATCATCCACAAGTTAAAGCGACATGCAGAAAATTCCCTTCATAATTGACCACCCATCGAACAAAAACTAACAACTAAACTTAGCATAAGAGAAACTAATGGAAATGATTTACTAATACAAGTTCAAAAGTTCAATGCCCTTAAGCCACTCTTGAATGTACAATACTGTTATACCCAATAAATGAGTTAATAAGAGTAAAGCAAACCAGTGCAGCTGCCCAAACAAAAAATTAGAAAGGTAAGTGAGAAGCTCCGATCAAACCACTTATCTCTTTGGAATATCTCCAACCCACAGATTAGCCACCCAAAACCCGTTAGTTATCATTAGATGCATTCCCATTATCTAAGATATCCAGAAATTCCGGAGGAAACAGAACCCAATTTCCATTAGTGGACATCACATTACAATAACCAGCCCAAAAGTTATTGTTCAAAGCACTTAAAGACACCCATCACACCATGAAAATGCCATCAACTTCTTACAATTTAGACCAACTTTCTAATGGCAGTTCCTAGTAGTGGAACAGAAGATTGCTCAGACTACATAGCATTGCAGTCCTGCAACTTATAAAGAAAGCTTCCCGTCAAATGTAACTTAACCAATTCATACTACCAACCCCATGTGTGATGAACATGATGCCACATTCACTTTCACTGTAAAATTGCAACCATTGTTTGACTTCCCATAAAATCTCCAATCCTTTGATTAATGGCTTCAGGACAAATTGACAAACACAAATCCAACAGATCCTACAATACCAGCCACAAATGAATTTATTGCAATCCCCCAAAAATACATTATGCTTAATACCAACAAAAACGCATTTCCCAGAAAATGATCCAAGATGCACTACACCATTATGCCTTCCTCAAGACCCAAGTTCTTGCAGGCAAGATTCATAGCTGTAACACATAACAGCAAAATTTATTTGCAATTCAACAAAGGCAAGTGGTACTATATCCACATGCTTGACATACAAGAAAGAATGGAGAACAAAACAAAGTTAGAAAACCTAGTTGTTGTGAGCTCAGAATGGACTCAAGTGGTAAGCAGTGATTAATTGATCATAATAACCAGCAGAGATGTCAGCTTCTGAGAAATTGTTTTTGTATAATTTAGCAGCTACAACATCAAAAAATCCCATACCATTCCATTTTTCTATCTTAAATTTCAAAAGGTGATAGATAGAAGGAACTAGTTACAGTGTTCAATAGGACTTCATCCCTCATGGAACTAAAAGGCATAGCCTCCAAACAAATTCAGAGAAGGGGATAGACATTATAGCTTTTTCTTTACAACTACATCATAAATAATCATTTCATATATGAAACTAATCTCCAAGGAGCTTCAACCCTTGCTTGAACATTCTAAACCTCAGTTACACTCAGCAAAATAGTTCTCAAAGAAGGTATGCACAAAGTGATTCTCACTTTTATTGGGATATTAAGTGCATGGTTAAACTAGATAGTAGTAATAAAAAATTAAGTTCATGAATGGGAGAAGTGAGAGAAAATGATTTGACAAGAACAGTCTTACATGAAAAAAAAAAAAAAGAACAACTATACACGTCTATACTCTTCAACTTCTGTCTCTAATACCCACACACAAAGTTGAAACCTCCACAAACACAAATTCCAGTTTTGCCTGAAGCACGAGGATTATGAAAGTCCAACTCATAATACATTCAAGTCTCTATTTACACACCAAAAAAAAAAAAAGAGAGAAAAGCTTGCGATGAGCAGCATAAGAAGCAAACTTACCGGAAAACCAATCAAATATTTTGTTACCACGAGATATATTGGCAACTGCGAAGAAATACTATCAATACTCCATATCCAAGTCAAAAATTGAGAATATGAGAAAGAAGCCGCCCGTTTAACTACATAAATTGTTAAATCAACACACAACAACGTCACAGTGTACATCCTCCGGTCTATAACTAACACAAATCCACTAGTTCGGATTTAGTACTTCAAATCCTCGGCGAATAATCGAAATGCAACGGAGAAAAATAGATCTTAAATTATTTTCCCAAAAAAAATCTTGAATTATTTTCCAAAATAATAAATCTCGAATTCTTTCAACGATCTATAAATTACAATCAGATCCCAATAACACCCAACAGGAGACTAACCAGGATCGTCGGAGTAGCGATCGGACCGAGAATAAGGAGGAGGCTCACGGCGGACCTCGCCAGGCTCGTAGTCGTTGCCAACATGGCGGCCTCCGCCGCCGCCGCCGACGGTATCGCCGCCATCGCTAGCCGATGGCCGTACGATGAGACTGCTAAGAAGCGGCTGTTGATGCGATGCCGATTGGTCCTTGTCTCTGGAACCCATCTTTTGCCGAGAATTTTCCACAGTAGGAAGGATTGCGTTACCCTTTGTTTGGTTTGTTTGGTCGTCGAGCTTTGGATTGCTTGCGACGTGTATGAAGAACCCTAAACGGATATTCTCAGAACTTTGTATTCCAAGTTTGTTTAATTATCCTTACGGAACAAACTTTTATGATTTTGCAATATGAGGCGGCGCGAAGTTTATTTGTTGTTTTAGTTTTCCTCAAACTTTCATTTTAGTCCTTAGTTGACAGGCCCAGATATTTTTTGTTTTTGGTTCCTGAACCGGCTGGGATTGAATGGACCACATTTAAAAGCAGGATTTCTTTTCCTTTTCTGTTTTCTTACAAGTGAAACAAGGACAAGTTTCGAAGGTCTAAACGTCTTATTAAGCTACGCAACTTTAACAATAATATTTATTATAAATTCCCCTACGTTGTACGAAAGAAGAAATTTATCTGCAATCAATGAGTCAGCTGTGCTTATATTATTAATAATAAATGCGAACAATCAATTTCATTTAAATAAGGAACGATAACAGATCAAATTGAATTGACTCAACAAAATCACTTTTATTATTTTTGAACTCATAATCTTGTTAATAAATTCATTTATGAACCTCGGACTTCAGAAAAGAAAAACTATACAAACTTAGTATACTCCCGCCTCTATTTATTTTCGTTGAACTTTTAGGTGACAGGTGATGCGCATAGAGAGCAATGGACATCGTCGATGCTCTTTGGTCCCCCAGATCACGCCCCGTTACACAGTCGATAACACCGGTCCAAAAGACCCGACACGAGAGTCTCTAGAACTGCAGTGGGGACCACCACCCACCCAGCTCAGTTTTTGACGGATCCAAAATGACTAAATCGCCCCTAATGATTAAACGACAGAACAGCTAGTCTCGGGACCCGTCGCATTCTGATTAGCCAGCGCTTTCTTCATGCAGGGACAAAAGTTTTGTATTCGTATTTCGTAGCAAACAAATCACAGTCACAGTCCCTTGTTCTCGTAACCGTGTTGCCTACGTCTGCCAATTCCAAAATAGACCTCAGCCAGTCACTTTCCTTAAATCTCTTTAATCGAACCGATTTTACCTAACCGTAATTCATAATTAATTAAACTATAATAAAACTACTGTCCGAAACTTATAGTTGATAAAGGTCTATCCCTGCTTTCATTTTCTCATCTCTGTACCTTGGACACGCACGCCTCTCTCTTGCGCTCTCTAAATAAACCTCCACCGCCCGCCGCGCACGATAGCAAGAACAGTAGTTTGGTTTACGGCCTGCCGTTGTCCTTCTTATCGTAATAATATTATATTAAGCTGCTTCTATTACTTTTCTCTCGAAACTTCTGTTTGTGTTCTTCGAATTGGAAGAAAGAACCAAGTAACTGAAAATTTTATCTCGCGATTTCCTTTCTCGATCCTTGGTTGATCTCTGCATGATCTGAACGAGATCAAGGTAATCTTTTAAACGCTGCGCGTTGGCGTCAAATGTCGTTTTAATGCAACTGTCTTGTTTGATTTCCTTTCGAGTATGAGGCCGGTCGTATTATTTTGTTTGATTGCCGATAAAGTGTAGAAAGCCAAGTAATATTACTGATTAAACGTCGGTTCCTGCTTATATCACGAAGATGTAACAGAAGGAGCGAGTTTTTGATGTAGTGCACTTGTATGTTATTTGAATGTTCATGTTAGTTATCGGTTCTCGAAAGAGAGATTGCCTGGAAAGTGTAGTCTTCTTGTGTTTCTAATTGTCTGTAGACGCTTGATCGAGTGTATTTCACTTTGTCTTAATGTAATTTGCGCCTTATTCTTTGCTTGATCATCAGTACTTTATTGCATGCTGCATCCTCTCTACGATGTCTCCTCTCTTCTCTTTTGTACTTATGATCCTTTTCTGTATCAATAGAAAGTAGTTCTTGTACTAAATATATAAAAACCGCAAGATTTAAATTTCTTTTTGTTTCTATTGGTACTCCTTTATGCACGAGATCATTATTTTCTGACCGATTAAGCTTCGGTGGGAAAATATGGATTAAAAGAAAACTTAATTAATCGAAATGAGGCTCACTGGAATTTCCCTCTGTTGTGTTTGGATGATAGACTGGCTCCGCTATTAGCATGTGGGGACAACGTGAATCATGTTCGATGTACAAAAGAATGACATCGAGGGACTACTCAGATTTGGATGATGTAGAACGTAACTCGGGTAGATCCATCTATTAAGCTTCAAGAGGTTCACTGTACATTTAGTCTAGTGAGAAGTGATATTAAGAATTCATATCTATTGCATGTTTTGTATGAGTTCATATTAACAGTCACTTGAGATTTATGTCATCCGCCAGTTGTTGAGTTCCTCTGCTCCATTGTTATTTAAAATTGTACAATTTGGTTGACATAACGTTTGGGCTTGATTCTTGTATGTTCTTTTAGATCTTTTGCAGAACAATCTGGATTTTGAAACGACAAATCCTTCATGGAAGCTTTCTTTTCCTCATGTGCTGGTGGCAACCATATCGTCCTTCCTATTTGGTTACCATATTAGGTTTGTGCACCTTCTTGGACTTGCTTTTCATGGACTACTCTTCATATTTTTTTATAATCATTACTTGTAGCTTATATGTGCTGAACTATGTTTTAGATTCTCATTTATTGTGGTTGATTGTTTCAGTGTGGTAAATGAACCGCTTGAAAGCATTTCCTTTGATCTTGGATTCAGTGGCAATACCTTGGAAGAAGGTGATCCAGTGTGAATACTTTTGCATTTCACGCTACATGTGGCTTTTCATTAAGATTTAGTGTTCATTTTTCATATCAAATGTAGGCCTTGTGGTCAGTACGTGTCTCGGTGGTGCGCTTATTGGATCTTTGTTTAGTGGTTGGATAGCTGATGGGGTAGGACGACGTAGAGCATTTCAGATTTGCGCTTTGCCCATGATTATCGGCGCTTCTATGAGGTACTGTGAAGTAAACCCTTCTGGAATGATGAATTCTAGGAATGTGCTTCTTTTATTGCATTTCTTGGAACATTAAGTTTTTAACTTCAACATAGGTTATTGATTTCTGCTGTATTCCTGCAAGTGGAAGTTCTTAGAATTATGGTAACATACATAGTACTGAAAGCGAGGACCTTTCACCTTATGGTCAAAAACTTTTTGTTCTCCGGTTAGGGATGTCCTCAAAATTCAATCAGCAACCTTAGAAATGGCTCTTTCCAACTCTGTCCTCTTGGTTGTGGGTGAGGTTGGAAATGATTCATAATATGTCGGTCAATCATCAAATTGGATCAAGCTGTATATACAGGATTTACTTGTACAAACACCACACAAGGGCAATCTCTTATTCTTTTCGGCCATATTGTCATATTAACTTTTTACATTTATTTATCTTAATGATCATTGATCATTACTCCATAAAGAATAGTCCTCCTCATGCAACTTATAGTTCTACCACGTTCTTTAACTGATTCTGTGTATATATGAATAAATGATGTCCATTTCAGTGCATCAGCGAAGACTTTAACTGGTATGCTTCTGGGAAGATTGTTGGTGGGAACTGGAATGGGCCTTGGCCCCCCAGTTGTAGCTCTTTATGTGACTGAGGTATGCTAGCTGTTATCAACAGCGAAATATGTGCTGTATTGTCCCTTCTGGATCAGAAAAATGTTTCATTTTATAGCTATTTGGCATAATCGTCACAAACAGGTATCACCGTCCTTTGTAAGGGGTACATATGGAAGCTTCATCCAGATTGCAACATGTCTAGGACTTATGGGGGCTCTGTTTCTTGGAATCCCTGTGAGACAAATTGCAGGCTGGTAAGGAATGTACAAATAGAACCATGCCATGTATTTTCACATGTTATTCATAGATATTTTATTTCTTATCTGAAACATTGATGAACAGGTGGCGCATGTGCTTCTGGGTATCTGTTATTCCGGCTGCCATACTTGCTTTTGCTATGCTCTTCTGTGCGGAGTCTCCACATTGGCTGTACAAGGTTTGTTCCCTTGTGCTTTGTTTGGCTTCAGTAATGTACTGATTTCCTGCACTAGAGAAAGAGAGATATACTTTTGAAACCTAGATTTTCTACACATTAGTCATGTGTTCTTCAAGTTGAAAGGAGAAAACCATGTTTATGTTGAGAAAATATGTTCCTCACCTCTCTTAATATAACAATGGTCTCTCTGCACACAGTGTACTCACACATGCACATTGAGTTCCTTTTACTTGGTCAGTCTTGAATCCAAATTGTATGTCTGCTCATCTTGCATGAAATAATCCATATACAAATAATATCTGCTGTTTTCAGATTCCCACAGTTCCTATATTTTTTCGGTACAGAAAGGAAGAATTGCCGAAGCTGAAACTGAATTTGAGAGGCTGTTAGGTGGAGCACATGTCGAATTTGCAATGCAAGAGTTGTCTAAATTAGATAGAGGGGATGATGTGGAGTCTGTCAAATTCTCAGATCTGCTTTATGGTCGCCATTTCAGAGGTAGTGATATTTTGAAATTTTGGGTGTAATCTGACAGGCTTTGTGAGTATGGTTGATACTTTTTGGTTGACCATTAACAGCGGCTGTTGCTATTATGACTTCGTATTTGTTTCCTTATTCATTTTGTCTTGTTTCTTTCGCTTTGTTATTCACATGTTCCTTTTGCAGTTGTTTTTATTGGGTCAACCCTATTTGCTTTACAACAGCTATCTGGTATAAATGCTGTATTTTATTTCTCCTCAACTGTGTTTAAAAGCGCTGGTGTGCCATCAAATATGGCAAATGTCTTTATTGGAATCGCCAATCTTTCGGGTACCAATTATTTGATTGCTTTTTCTCCCTTGTGAATGTTGATTATTCATGGTTGCCATTTTTCTTTTGACTGTCTAACGTCAATTGCCTTCAGGATCCGTTATTGCTATGGCTTTGATGGACAAACTAGGAAGGAAGGTGCTACTCCTTTGGAGCTTCCTCGGAATGGTGAATTTTAAATACATGCAAATCTCTTTGGAATTTCATTTACTTGTCTTTCTGGAATCAGTGACATGTTGCTAGCATATATAAAGAAAAGCTTATTTTTCTACTGTGCAGCATATACATTTTTAAATGAATGATATTCTGTGAATGAATTTGATGTATTCTAATCCTTATGTCCTTGTGTACGAACCTGACTTTCATTTAATGAACATTCTGCAATGTCAGGCCATCTCCATGGGACTTCAAGTTGCTGCTGCTTGTTTTTCTATGTTGAACTCTGGAGTTTTCTACCTATCTATCGGTGGCATGCTAATGTAAGTGCTCTCTTTTTCATGTTTAAGATGATCAGATATTCTCACAACTTATGTCCCTGTTACTTGCTTATCAAGCTGCTAGGGAAATTAAGATTGCTTATTATTTATGCTTATAGTCCATTTGTTTCCAAGATATTTTCCTTTTCATTTACAGACAGAATCAATGGAGAACCTAAAATGGATAAATTAAGGAAGGACATGTTTTGAGATCTGATATAGAATTTGAATTTGAATTCCAAGTCTGATGTTTATCATAGTTATACATGTAATCTAGTACTTAGGATTATGATGACTTCTATAGTCATGTAATCGAATTTCTGTTACTCAAAGTGTAATTCTCTGGCTCTAACCATAACAATCGACGTTCTGGTTGAATAACTTCATTCCAATTTCTGTGAATTTTATAGCAAATTGAAATTTCAATTGTGATAGGCACACAACAGAGTTACGACTGCCAACCTCATTCAGGTTCTGAGTGTCTGAAACAAAACAGTCATCTTGCCACCATCTTCTCCTTATAAATTTTCATCTGTCGAGGTTGTTACTGCTATATCATGTATTCAGGAATGAGAATTGAAAAAGAAAAAAGGACATTTGATAGGCAGGCGTTTCGATTCACTCTCAATTAATCACCTGACAGGGCTATGCATTTCTAATAGATGAAAGATATTTCTTTCTGGATTAAAAATGCTAGGACTAGGGGCCATAATGAGGAAATTTTCTTTTCAGGTTTGTCTTTACATTTGCTTTAGGAGCTGGTCCAGTTCCAAGTCTCCTACTACCAGAAATCTTCCCCAGTCGAATAAGGGCAAAAGCTATGGCAGTCTGTATGTCTGTGCACTGGGTAAGTCCCTGCTTTCCTTTCATCATTGGTATATCGGTATCTATTGTTTCGTGCAAAGCTTTAACAGAAATCTGAATAGATTGGAATTGTGAATTATGACAATTTGATACCGTAAAGACTTTATCTGGACCACAAAGTTCATTCATTATTTTGTGCACATCCACAAAACAAACCTAACAATCTATTCTTGCATCTTTGGTGCTAAATAGAATGTCTTATTTATTGGAGATACAACTGGCACTCTTTGGACAGGTGGTAAATTTCTTTGTGGGGTTGTTATTCTTGCGTCTACTGGAGCTATTGGGACCAAAATTCTTGTACACTATTTTTGCGACTTTTTGTTTGTTGGCTGTGGCTTTTGTGAAAAGAAACGTGATGGAGACCAAAGGAAAATCACTCCAAGAAATTGAGATAGCTCTTCTACCCCCAGAATAAGATTTTTCTCTCTTCCAAGGGTTCATCAGTTTGTTCCAAGCTGCTTTGGAGTTCTAACTGATGGGAATGAATTGGAGGAAGATAAGATGGGCACAAGAAGAGCAAGTTTTAAATATCAGTTTCGTTATGGATATAGACGTGTTCTGGCGTTTGTTCTGGATATAGATGTACCGCAATAGCGTGAAGAAATTCTACGGGAGAGCATCTCACAGGTCAATCACCTGTATAATCGAGGAACTAATGATTATTATGTCTGAATAATTGTCTTATTATTATTACATGTGTGGAAAATTTAGCAGCTTATTGAAAATGTTGAATTGCTTACCAAAACCTGCTACCCTGTTGTTTGCCATCGGCTTGAATTCTACGTTCAGTTCATTTCCCAATCTTTTGCCATTTGACTGTGAGCAACAAACTTGATGTCCAAGTTCCTTGCACACGAGGAAAACCCATCTGTACTTCGCCCATCTTTTACCTTTCAATTAGACTGAAAAGAATGTAGATCGATGTGTACCAATTTCACATTTCTCATCGATTATCAGTCGGAGTCGGACGAATCTGCAGCAGGCCTGGTGGCCCAGGTGAACTTCAACGAACTCAACTTAACCGTATTAAATTTAACGACGGTGAAGTACAAGTCATTTAAAGTATTACCTAATTAAAATTTGAACTTAATAAATGAGAAGATAATCACGTCCCATTTCGAGTTTCTTGTAATGTTATAAAAAATGAAGCAACTTGTATACAAAAACCAGTAGAAGACAAGTTATACCTTTTTATCCCGTACCACAAACTACAACTTAATTTATACTTTACTACCAATGACAAGGTTGAGAGAATGATCCATTCCCTCCAAGCTTCGACCAACCAGTTCGTGAGATGAAAATTAACCGTTTCCTAGTTACTGAGGCTAATATAACACATAAAAGCAAGTAAATCTTAAATTTCAATGTTCTGTCAGCACCATCCAAATGTCATTTCTTGGGGGTCTACAGTGGAGGATGGGTGTTCTTTATGTGGTCGCCCATTACATTCTAAGCAACACAACCTCCACACATTATGCTCCTGCAATTGTTAAACAGAAAAACCAAGTACACTGGCAGATTAGTGGAGGACTACAAATGTGTACTTAGTCTTATAATTGATTCTACAGTTCTAGGTTGCAGTTTCATAATATGCAAAGCATTTGAGACTGATGCTTGGTGATGGTCAGATCAAGAGGATTACCCATTTTCCTATATGAATATAGTTTGTATTATTTGAGGCAAAGGTCTATGGGATGCTTAACTTGCGTTAAAATATTGGGAACCCAGTCCTTAGAACCTGCCACAGGACTGACTTTGAACATTTACAGTTTAAATCAAGGTGCATATTATCATGGTGAATTAGGGGATTTGCTAGTTATGGGAGCCATTGTTGTTAGTTAACGAAGATCTCATTCATTTATATTCCAGCCTTGGAATTGGTATTGTGTATTTTCCTTCTAAAAGCACAATAGTTCATGAACACATCAAAGGTATTGAAGAAGTAGAAGTACTAACGCAATTGCTCGACCAGAACTTCGATGCCTTCTTTTCCTTTCTATTTCTCTCCTCCTTGGAGGTTGAAGAACAACCTTGATTGCAGTATCAAAAACACCTTTGACGTTCTGCGTAATCACTCAAAAAATCAGACTAAGGATTATAACCAATGAAGGAACCTAGAGGATACACTATTTAAAGATTCTTGAATTTCTAATTTGCATCGTGAACTACCTGCTGGGTCTTGGAGCTGCATTCAATGTATGCTGCTGCACCAATCTGTTTCCTTAGTTCCTCTCCCTGATTATAAAAGCTGAATTTAGTTTAAGACATGGGTACCATTTTTCTCCCTAATATGAACCGATTGCGAAGGAAACCAAATGTATTTTACATATACCTGAGCGGATGTTATGATATTAGGATTCATAGGATCACAAATGTATCCTCTGTCATCACGAAGATCTGTTAAAGGTAAACATATTCTCAGTATGGTGAAAACAAATGGTTGATGCACAAAACCAATTTGCATCATCACATTTCAAATGTTGCAACTTTCTCACCTAGTTTAGTTCCAACAAGAACAATTGGAACATTTGGTGCAAATCGACGAAGTTCAGGCATCCACTGATTGAAGATCAATGTAAATTCCAGTTAAATAAGGATCAAAAGCAACCAAAGAGCAGACAGAGAACCTCCATTCTATGACAAAATGACTCAGATTTTACCATGAGCACATTTCACCAGATAAAAAGAGTTCTCAGGTTAGCTACAAAGTGAATGTAAGGTGCTAATTTTAACTCGGAACTGTTGGTGGAACACACACGAGGAAATGGATAGTTGTAAAGGGACAAAACACAAAGGCGGAGGAGGTCAACATCATAAAAGTTCCTACCTTTTTGAGAACATTTTCGTAACTTGCCCTGCTAATTAATGAGAATGCCAACACGAATATATCTGCACCTCTATAACTCAGTGGTCTCAGCCTGCTGTAATCTTCCTGACCTTTGATGGGTATAAGAAGAAAGGTTATAACTAATTTGATGGTCAACGAACTTACCACCAGCCTCTGTAATTACCACAGGCCGTAACTTGAAGAGCTCTCAAGTGAATGAATACTTAATAACATACCTGCAGTATCCCACAGTCCCAAATTGACGATGTTTCCATCCACAGACACATTAGCACTGAAATTATCGAACACTGTGGGTATATAATCCTGCCAAACCAATGACATACACAGACAGGTGATTAAAAGTCAAGAGTCTTTGCCCAACGCATATGCTTAAAAACAATCCAACTCCAAACTCTGAGTAAAGTGGAGACGTTTCCAATGTCTCTTAACCAAACCCTTCTAATAAAAACAAATGCAATTGCAAAACCCGTAAAAGATATCAACTTTCCTGAGATCCATTGTGAGGACGAAAAGACCCATGTGAAGAAATGTCTCAATAATCCATTGATGACACAGAAACAAGCCAAAAACAAACAGAAAAGAGATAGGCAAGGGATTGGATTCAATTGGGAATGTAGTTGTAAGACTTACAGTAGGGAACTTGTTACTAGTGTAACAAATCAGCATACAGGTCTTGCCAACAGCTCCATCTCCCACTGTAACACATTTAATGAACTTGGAAGCATTCATTTTCTTAGATTGAACAACCAGTTTGCTCGGGTACCCACTTCTTCTTTTAGCTAAAGATACTACCACAAGTGTGCTAAAACTGTTTGGGAAGTGTTCATCGAAAGAAAGAAGATTCTTTGAAGGAAAAGCTTGAACAGAAGAAGTTAAAAGAACAAAAGAGCAAGGGGAAAGAGTACATAAAGCCTAAAAGCAGAGATGATGGACTAACAGATATGCGCTCTGGAATAAGTTTCGGACGCTTCAAGGCAAGAAAGAAAACGAGTTATAAAGAAAAGGACTTTTAAAGGAGAGAGACAGACAGAGCTTGTACCGTAGTCAAAGGGTCCAGTGAACTTTATCGTCCCCCTCAATAAGATTCAAAATCCAACAGAAATATTTTTTGAAACTCAGACAAATGGCAATGAGAGGGAGGGAGGGACCCTGTCCCTTTCTCAAACGGCACTTTTGGACCTTTCTAATGTTGGTTTCCAACCATGCAAACAAATATTTTTATATGTTCGTTGCTGTGTAGAGCTTCTTTGTCTTTGGTAATGATGATATTAGTCTTAACTAAATCTACTTAAACACTTAACTTCGGTGCTAAAACTGCAGTAAGATTTGCAAGCAGAAAGCAGAACATTCAAAGTCACTACATATTACTTTTAATGTAAAGGACTGGAAAAGAATGAAGGTTAGACAAATTATAATTGGAATCAAAAATAGTAATTAAACAAGAAAAATGTAATTTAGGGACCACTTGAAAAGGTTAAGAGCCCCACTGATGTATGGAGTTATTAAGAAGGAATAACACAAAAGAGTATGATCTTTTGTTAGTGAAATGGTTGGTCTAGCACTAATCGGACAAGATCATCAACGTGGTTTGGGGTTGGTTGGAGCTTGGAAGCTGGAACCGGTCTTCTTCATTACACATTTTTTGTAACAGAAGTTAGCTGGGATGTGACCGTTGGATGTTAATGGAGTAATAATAAAGACAAGCTCTCTATCACAATCACTGTCACTGTCACTGTTGAAGCACATGCAAAGGCCAAGCAGGACCCTCAGAGGTGGAGCCGGCCAGCCATATCCAGAGGTCCCGATCGGCACTCATCTCCAGAAAATTTCAGGTGCTGTGATGTGCGGTGGTTGCTCAGGAGTGACATATTATAATCACAAACCTAACCTATGAATTTAATCATTATTTTTATTAAATAAACTGCACTTCTCCAAACCTACTCTTGGTCAGATTTTTACTATGTTGTAGTAGTCATCAAAAATAATTACTTTCTTCTTTAAAACTCTTAAAACATTTGTAATACTTCCATGTAAAGTTGCGAATATTGTACCGGATTTAGTATTGGATTAAATTTTGGTACGATACTATACCGGTACCGGTCATTACCAGGTACCGTTTCAGATAATTTTTTATATTTATAAAATAGTCCCTGAACTTTTTTAGAAATTGCAAAAAAGTTCATTATCATATTGTACTGTATACTTTATAAGTTTACATTAAGTCATTAACTAATCAACCATATTTTCAAAAATCATA
>JAOQMM010000008.1:3105058-3116910 GCA_027563515.1 Erythroxylum platyclados | reverse complement strand
AACATCTTAATTTATAAAGTCCAAGTTTGAGAAATTTCTTATTGAGATTTAATGGACTGAATCAAAACTCAACGATGGATACCTGCTCCAGGTCCTCCAATTGCCCCAGGTGTCTTCATTCCCCCATTTTCACCACCAGTTGTGTGGCCTGGGTCTCGAGGTGTTGAGATGAACATGCTAGGGGTTCCACCTGCTCTCTCTCCTGTTCCTCCTGGACCATCAGCCACTAGATTTCCTCCCAACGGGGGCACTCCATCAAATCATGCTTTGTTTTTCAATCAGGTTGGAAGGGGAGTGCCTCCCTCCATGTCTGGTCCAGGCTTTAATCCTACAGGACCAATCGGACGTGGAACACAACCTGATAAGAACCCAACTGGTTGGGTGCCTCCTAGGACTGGTGGACCCCCTGGTAAGGCCCCTTCACGAGGAGAGCAGAATGATTACTCACAGAACTTTGTTGACACAGGGATGCGACCCCAGAATTTTATCAGAGAGTTAGAGCTGACCAATGTTGTGGAGGATTACCCCAAGCTCAGAGAGCTTATACAGAAAAAGGATGAGATTGTAGCTAAATCTGCTTCTCCTCCCATGTATTTGAAATGTGACCTGAAAGAATTTGAGCTGTCTCCAGAATTCTTTGGAACAAAGTTTGATGTGATATTGGTCGATCCCCCATGGGAGGAGTATGTTCATCGAGCCCCTGGTGTTGCTGATCATACAGAATACTGGACATTTGATGAGATACTGAATCTCAAAATTGAGGTAGTCCCTTTATCAACCGTGTTTTTTGTAGTTGCCATTTCATAGGTATCAGTTCACATTTACTTTTTTTTTTCTTTAACAACTTGTTTGCCCTAGTTCTGTGCTGTGAATGAACTATTATCTCTTTGCATGATGGAGATATGTTTTAGTTTCTGCAGAAGTAATTATATTTGTATGTTTACTTGAATACATACGTTTTATTTTCCCCATTCAGGCAATAGCAGATACACCTTCCTTTATCTTTCTTTGGGTAGGCGATGGAGTAGGCCTTGAGCAAGGCCGCCAGTGTCTGAAGAAGGTACAATTTTATATATCGAGAAGGACCATGGTTTCTCTTTTCATCTTACTCTAACTGATTTTTTTTCACCGTGTCTTGTGGTTTTCATATATTTCCTTCACGGTTCAGTGGGGATTCCGTAGATGTGAGGATATATGCTGGGTGAAAACCAACAAAGCCAATGCAGCACCAGGGTTACGGCATGATTCCCATACTTTGTTTCAGCACTCAAAGGTTGGTTATGCAGATGTTTCTGCTGTATTGTAGAAATACGAAACTTTCCCTTGGTCACTACTACCGAACATTTCGTATTGTTGTCAAAATTTTCACTGAAACTTTTTGTTGCTTTGGATTTGATGAAGGAACACTGCTTGATGGGTATAAAAGGAACAGTTCGCCGCAGTACTGACGGTCATATAATACATGCTAATATTGACACTGATGTTATTATTGCCGAGGAACCTCCCTATGGTTAGTCATGTTCTTTGCTTCATTGAAGTTTGATAAATCTGAGCCGAGTTTCATGGAGTGCATATGATTGTGGCTTTTGATCTTTACTTTTTTATGTAGTTTTGTCAAAAAATGCGTCCTTGCAGACAAGTGGCAATGAGATCCATGAAGTGTCAGCAAATTTTCACTTTTTTCCTGTACTTTAGAATTTCATGAGAAATTGTGGTTTGACACATTTCCTTGAAATTGTAATGATATTGAGAAATATTTGTTATATCGTGATCTTGAAGGATACCTTGAACATAATTTTCTTGTTCTCTAGAAAATTGTGTGTTCATTATTGATGGTCATAACATCTTGCAAGTACTGTCTTTTCCTCCTTTTGTGGGATAGAAAGCATGCCAAGCTCTCATTGGAGAATTTTATGCCATCGGATTTCAGGTTCAACTCAAAAGCCTGAGGATATGTACAGGATAATTGAGCATTTCTCCTTAGGCCGTCGAAGGCTTGAGATTTTTGGTGAAGATCACAATATCCGGTCTGGTTGGTTGACTATCGGGAAAGGACTATCCTCATCAAATTTCAATACCGAGGTACACTATCTTCCATTTATAAAGTCATTTGTCATTACTGCACTCCTCTACAATCGTTTGAAGCGCTTTTGAACTAACCAACCAAATCGGTATCATCAATGAAAATAAGGGTTCTGGATGTTAGCATTGAAGGAAGGACCATTTATTGAAGCAGTAATTAAGTTTGATGCATATATAAATTTTTATATCCCCTACTTTACTTTGATATAATCAACATCATTACATTCCAGTAGATCACTAATTTATTTCTAGGGTCTCCATTCTGTAAATTTGTATTTAAGGAAGATAAGATTATAAGATGTAAGTACATTGATTTTTGGTATCTTGTCAAAATTTGGATTGTATGAGAGGAAGGACAAACATGATTGAAAGGAGAAATCATCTAGTCTACCATGATTTGCATGTAAAACAGGACTATCCACTCCTGAATCTCATTAGTTTCGTTTGACGACTTTTAATTGGATACTTGGCAACTTTCAGGCATATGTTAGGAATTTTGCTGACAAGGATGGGAAAGTTTGGCAAGGGGGAGGTGGCAGAAATCCTCCGCCAGATGCACCTCATCTTGTATTGACCACCCCTGAAATAGAGGCTCTACGACCCAGGTCCCCGATGAAGAACCAGCAACAATCAACTTTGATACCTCTGAATACGGCTAGCTCCTCCAACAGAAGGCCGACTGATAATTCTCCTCAAAATCCAACAACTTTCAGCTTGAACCAAGAGGCTTCAAGCTCTAACCCGTCAACGCCAGTTCCCTGGGCTTCTCCTTTACGGGGCTTCAGGGTCAGAGAAAGTGTGAACATAACTTCTGAGGACAAGGTGTTTGATATCTATGGATTTGGTGGGCCTGCAAATGGCGACTATTTTGATTTTGAATCTCAAAGACAAATGAATGTGCTGTAAGTAAAACGCTGTAAATTTTGTTGTATGTTTAGTATTCTTTGATCGGTGGCTATTAATTTTTTCCCGGCCATAATATAAATGGAAAGAAGATGCCATTAGTGTCTTGTGCTCGTTTTTACACGCAGGGAAGTGTAAAGTTTATTCATCTTTCTTGATGGAAAAATGCTTACATGATTACATTACGCAGTAACTATTCAACTTCTGGTCTAACCCATTTAGTGTTCAAAACTAGCTAAGTGATTATCTTGTCCTTCAAGGTGATTAGAATCGATATTAAGGACATTTCACTTCTATCTTATTTTATAATTTCTGTTTATAATTTTAATTTTTGTTGTTTGTCAAAAAAAAACACAAATTTATTGTGATTACACTTTTATTATATACAATAGGTAAATATTAAATAATATTTATTAATTTTATTTTAATTTTTATATAATATTTATTAATAAATATCAGTAATATTTTATTTAAATAAATAATTGTATAAACAGAAAATGTGTATTTTAAATTAATATTTATTTGTTAAAACTAATATTATTAATTTAGAAATATTGAGATGTTTCAAATTTTATTTTATAAAATTTATGTATTTAAAACTATCAATAAATATATGAAATTATTTTATTTTTAAAATAATTTAAAATAAAATTAAAATAAATTAGATAGTTAGAAATGATTTTTATTTCATAATTAGTATTAAATGATTAGATAATATATTTAATTTAATAATAAATCAGATAACAACAAAAAAGTGAAAATAAAAATAAAAATTGTAAATAATTATATATAATTTGAAAGAAAAATTAAATACAATATAAAAATTAGAAATTTTGATTAAGTATATGTTTTATTAAATTAAAAAAAAACTAAAACTGCACGAGTACCACGATGATTATGCCAACCCCGGACAAGACATTGAAAAGGCACAAAATTATATTTTGGAACTTTTCAGATTTTGTGTATTATTATTAGGCATTTTTAGATCTGTGAATTAGCGAACTTTTATTACTAAAGAACCTTTCGAGACCTCAGTCAGACTCAGAGCTCGCGGATTAGCAGAATTTTATAAGGAGATCTCAGAATTTTATATAAGGCGATTGACATGTCCAATTCACACAAAAAAAAAAAAAAAGGACAGAAAGGTACGAGAAACAGATACTATAACCTCTCTCGTAAAAATATTTATTTTATTATTAATCATAATAATAACTTCAAAAACATGGGATGGGAAGTAGAGTCCTGTATTCCTCCCTCTACATAAAACTCTTCATCTTATAGAATAATAAAGCAGATTCTTATTGGTGTGAACTGTTCCAACCCTCTGGGCCTAGAGAGCCTTGAGGATGTCGTCAACACTCGAGATGGTGAAATCGCCGCCTTCTTCGAGGTTAGCCTCCTTCACGATGAGATCGTCCACCAAGAGAGCGAACCTCCTGGCGCGAACGCCGAGTCCTTTCTCGTTCAGATCAAGCTCCAGTCCAAGAGTGTGGGTGTAGGTCGCTGATCCATCTGCCAAGAACTTCACGTGCTTGTTCTCCGGAAATGTCTTAGCCCAAGCCTTCAACACAAATGGATCATTCACTGCCAAATATCGGAACCGAACGACCTCATATTTCACTTCAAGCTCAAATAAATAAATCGAAGAAAGATAACGGAGACAGAAAGAGTTTCACCGCTAATCACGATGATTTCAGCCACGTCCTTCGCTTTCAGCTCCTCAGCCTTCTCAACGTATCCAGGAACATGCTTCAAGCTTTACACCGATATAACCAAACACATCACATCAAAAGAGATTCAATTCAATTATTAAACCAAACTGTCCGTTACAAAACATCTCTCTCCATTTCCGTTGGTAACGCATTCCATTAGAAATGAAAGTCGGTTTTCAAAAATTAACCCTGTAACCGTCCGTGAAACTCATTTACTTTACCTGCAAGTAGGAGTGAAGGCGCCGGGGACGCCGACGAGGACGATCTTCTTGCCGGCGGCGAGAGATTGGATGTTGACCTGCTGGAGCTGATCGTTCTCGTCGAAGTAAGAGAGAGTTCCATCGGGCAAGGTGTCACCAACTGCAATCGGAGCCATTGCTGATGAAATTTGACGGTTGCGATTGGTTACCACTCTTTGATTATAAGGCTTGCGAGTGTAGTGCGGTACCTGTTAGGGAGCAGGAGAATATATATAATGGTTGCCGGGTGGGGTTAATAACCCCCGAGTGGATTTGAGAGTCGTTTGAAGTCCGCATCTACTAGACCTTGGTTGGACGCGGGTGATTGGTCCACGTCATCTGAAGGCTATTTTAATTGGTGGTAATGGCGATTCTGCGCGTTTATTTTACCATAGACTGTGCGCTGTCAAATTACAAAATATTAACTGTTAAGCAACATTTACCTTATCGGGCTTATCTAAATAAGCTAATACATTTATGGATTTGCCTTAATTAAAATTAAAAAATCATTTATTTAAGAATTTTAGGTAAGTGTTAGGTATGACCCAAACTCCCGAATACTGCTGCATTCCAGATTAATTAAAATAAAATTATTTATTTTATTAATTTATATTTAAAACGTTATTATTTTAATATGATTTAAATTAAAATTTTAAATTATTAATGGAATGGAATAAAATGTAATATTATTTTATCGTTTGGAAAAAGGGTTTATAATGAAATGTGATGGAAGAGGAGAGTTTATATTACATCTCATTCTATCCTAACCAGTAAAAATGAAAAACCTCTGATTTGGAGGGTTTATGATAGAATGTAAAATGATAAACAAATTTACACTATATTACATGATAAATCTTTCATTCAAACAACATTTCACTATATTACATTATGAACTCATTCATCCTTCTCAAACAACAATTTTCTAATATTACATCCATTTATATTTCATTCCATTCCATTAAAAACCTTACGTCCAACCAAACATAGCGTAAAAGTTTATCATTTCTCTTTGCTTAAAAGAAGTTAGTACCAATATCACTTAGGCTATGTTTAATTGAGTGGTTATTATTAGAATGGAATAGTTTGTAATATTATTTCATAGAAGGAGGGTTTATAATAGAATGAAATAGAATAGAATGGTAGGGGAGGGTTTTACATTACATCTTATTCTATCCTACACAGTAAAAATAAGTAACCTCCGATTTAGGAGGATTAGGATGAAATGTAAAGTGATAAACAACATTTAACTATATTATATTATAAACCATTCTTTCAAATAATATTTCACTATATTACATTATGAACCATTCCATTCTTCCTAAACAATAATTTTTTAATATTACATCCATTTACATTCCATTTCATGATAAATTATTTCATTGCATTCGATTTCATTAAAACCCTTACGTTCAATTAATCATAAACTTCCTCGGGAAATTGAGGAATATTAGTTCCAATTCTTTATTAGATATCTGGCTCAATTGATTTCAGAATTAATTTTCTAATCTGTTATTTTTCAAAAGAACTAATAAAAACTACATCTTGCACAATAATCAAGCAGCAGGAGGCTTGTGAAACACTGGGGATCCACCAGGTTGATGAGTGGCCTGCCCTTCATCATCAATTTCTTCTCCATCGTCCCAAATCTTTCTATCGTCACTACCATAAGCCCTACTACACATCAAATAGTAGAAGAAATTTCCTACACTCAGTATGGCAAGAAGCCAGTAGTAGTAGTCATAGTGACCCTGGTTCAGATTGCTCGATACCCAACTCGGTTTGCCAGCTTTTTTAGTCGAATGATCAATGATTTGCACTATAATTGCACCCACCACGTTACCAACTGCCATGCCTAGCGAGAACAAAGACACTCCTATGCTTGACATTGTCTTTGGGAACTGCGAGTAGTAGAACTCTATCTGCCCAATTGCGTTTAAACCCTCTGCAATTCCTACAAGGCAGTGTTGTGGCACTAGCCACATTGCAGACATGTTAACGACTGCGTCAGGTTTTCCGGCAAGTCCTTCGCTGATTGCTAGAGATCGTCGCTTGTGTTCTACTGCTCCAGCCACGAAGGTGGATAGGCAAGAGACGAGTAAACCCATACCCATTCTTTGCTTGTTGGTAAGTCCCCGTGGCCTCTTAGTGATCTTTGCTAGGATTGGAACTAAAACTACATCGTAGACTGCAACCCATATTGTCAAAGTGAAGATTGCGAAGACGCCGTACGAGGCTGCTGGAATGGTTACTTTTCCTATGAAGTGTCTTTTCATAGTGCTTGCTTGGAGCACAGGAAAAGTCTGTTGGCTTAGAGTCACTGCAACGGTGATTCCAGATGCCCAGATTGGAAGGACTTTAATCAATGCCTTGAACTCTTCCACTTGGTTCACTGAGCATAGTTTTCTGGGATCTGCAGCTAACCCTTCCGAATCCAAGTCTTTCTCAAGGTTCCTGATGAGGCATGCTCCGTTGAGAAACCTGACAAGAAGCGATAAAACCAAAGCATATCACATCAGGTTGGAACTTTTCGTAAGTTCTCATTTGATTTTAGCAAATAATCATCCAACTTTCACAACGAAAAACTTTATTTTATTCTTCCTAGAGTTGTATTTTACGACAAGTTAAAATTTTCGCATCTGAAGCATTATTCTTCGCGAATGACAAGATAAAATAGGATAAAAGTTCAGAGTTTATTGTAACGACGATACCTAAGATTGTCTGTGGGCTTTACAAGCTTTGAACCCTTTCGATGGTACCATTTTCCGGAATCTGGAGTCGGCAAAGAAGCGTCCCTGTTCCTCCAAGCTGAAGCTATGACATGACCAAAGTCCTTGAGCAAGCTACTATTAGGCTTTAACCTAATGTACGTAGGGGTTCCCAAGAGGAAGAGGACAATTGATCCAAACATAAATGCTACGGGGACTCCAAATCCCACAACCCATCCTGCAGAAACTTGGATACCGACCACCAAAATCACTGAAATCATAACCGTAAATAGAACTAAAGTATAATACCAATTGAAGAAGCTCTGCAATATCCGCTCATTTTTCGGGTTCTTTGGGTTGTCGAACTGGTCTGCTCCGAACGCTAATGAACATGCTCTAATGCCACCAGCCCCTACGGCCATTAAAACGAACGAGGAAAAGAGAAACAAGAGCTGTGAAGGTTTCGCAGGTTCACAAATTCGGAGATTTTCATTAATTTTCTTGCAGGGTGGAGGTATCACTCCTGGAATGACTGCCGTCGACCACAACACGAGCACTCCCTGCCAGAATAAGACGAGACACAATAAGTTTTGTGGAAGCAACTACAACTTCCATGAATTTTATGAAATTTATTATGTATAAAATTGGAGGTGATAAGAAACATTTATATTCTTACAAGAAAGCTGATGAATGATCCGAATGCAATCACTAGATAGCGACCGAAGTAAGAATCGGAAACCAAAGCTCCGATGGTGGGTGTGGCGTATGATATGGCTGACCAAAGGTACATTATGGTAGTTCCAGTTGCATTACTCAGGTGATATGCACTTTTCAAGTACAATATCATATTTGCATGAGACCCTACGCTTGCAACCTTCTCAAAAGTCTCATTAGCTGCACCACACCAAATCTTGTCAAATGCTCACCAAATCTTGTCAAATATCATATAAAACCATTCTGTCTAAATCTAATGAATAAAATCAAATGGTTTGTTTTGATTTTGAAGCTTACCCATGATGAAAGGCATAGTCTTTAAGCCTCCTTTCTTCCTTTCACCCTCTAGGATTTTTTTCTTCTCATCTATAGTAATTTCCATTGTGGATTGCCCTGGACTGAATTTGTGGCGTATAAGATGAGAGAAACGGAAGACAAACTAAACAAGAAAGTTTAGTTCCAGGGAGTGATGAGCTTATTGGGATTCTGTTTTGTTTCTTCACATTGTTGGAACCTGTGGTATATAGCTGAAATTGAAGAAAAAACAAGTTGCCCTGCCTTGTTTGTGACGATGATAGTACGACTTGTAGCTTTAACTTTTAGCAGCCGTTTGGATGATGCGAATATTGAGAATAAGTATGCATGCATCGATTATCCTGTGATACGTGCTTATTAAAAATAATATATCATCTCTCTCTGCCTCCAAATGACAATCCACAGCATCGAAGATTGGTTTAGTGTCTCAAGTTAATTAGGCCATTTTTGTTTGTATATTTATGTCATGTCTTCCAAGGTTCTTGTCCAATACAATGGAGGCCCCTGCGTATTGACTCGAAGAAAAAGAGAAGAAGCAAAATGAATAATAGAAGGAACAAGAAGAAGAGAACATATAAAGAGATGACAAGATAGAAGAGAAGTATCCGAATGGAATAATATTGTCATTGTGATTCGTTTCGGGAAATGATAGATCATAGATTTCCAAGAACGAGTGTCCAGATATGGTTGAATTGATCCATGAAAAACCTTCGTACCAGCTCCAATACTTGCTAGATATATTACAGGAACCTCTTACTTTGTTAAATGAGTAACCACTAGCCACTTAATAGTGCTTAAAGTGGAAAGGAACAAGCAAAAACTATTACTTCTTTTTTTTTTTTTTCCCTTCCTGTTGGAGACAACTGTACGTTACATATGATTAGCATGTTTTAATCATGAATAGCTGGTGTTACACATACGTTTCAATCAGTTTTTGAGGTCATGCGTTTTGTGAGGAAAGCAACAACCAAATCCTATCTATTCCCTTCATCATGTGAATGATCTGAACAAATTTTTAAATTAAGAATCAGGTAGTCGGTAGGTTATTTTTATTAACAATTATAATTACAAATGACGTGGATTGTATAATAACAAGTCACATAAGAGTGTGGTGGTGCCATTCAATGTTTTCAAAACCCGATCGGAAGTTAAACTAGTAAAAAAAGAAATTTAAAGTTTAAAAGGTATAATAGATATTAGACTATTATAAAATCAGTTAAAGATTGAATATAATTAAAGAATTTAAAAAATAATTAAAGAAAACTATCCATACCTATAAAAATTAAAATTTAATTGAAATTAATAATTTTATTTTGGTTTATAAAAATTGATTATATTACGAAAAATAATCGATTAATTAATAAAATGATTAGTTTTTAACAATACAAATTTTTAACATAATTAATTTGATTCAAAAAATCATTCTAAAATTTGGGAATTATAAATTTGAGAAATTATTATGTTGGTGATGCGGCAATTTCTTCAAATACAGAATGTTACATTCTATAAGTTGAAGTTCTTTTTGTTTGTAATAACTCCCTTGATGTGATCAAACAAGAATATATAACAACTCGTCACTAAATCTTTGTTGGAATAATGACAGGTTTTATGCCTTTTTCTTTATTTATTTTTGCTCCTTTCACTAACATTTATTTGTCCCGCATTGACTGGGTAAGAAGCCTTGCATTTCTTTATATTATTGTTGTTTTTTTTCACTTGTTTGAGCTGTTTAGATTGGGTCTTTTGGTAGAGTATTGGAGTTGGACAGACCACTCATACATGCGTGCGCTACTCGCCTGCCCGATTCAATCTTGGTGAGTTTGGATTGGGAGCTAATATGACCATCATTTTTAGATGTAGTCTGTATTATAGATTTATTGAACCTAGACATAGACTCTTCGTTTTTGTAACCTCTCAAACGTTAGAGTCGCTTAATCTTCTCCAGATTTTATGACTTTCTTCTTTATCGTTGCTTCCAAATACTGCAAACCCTCTTTTTCTTTTTCTGTGTTTCTTACTCCTTGAGCGACTGCCGGGCATCTTCCATTCTCTCTTGCCCACGAATGCATGTGTGTAAAGATTTGCTGTGTTAACTTTAGAGAGTGACTGACATCTGAAATACACCGACATTCGCCAAAAATCGCTTTCAATACAGTAGCCTTGTTAAGATGCATCTGCTTTTTTTTCTATTGATCCGTCTTTTAATTTTTTACAACAAATCTAACTTTTAAGAATCTTTACTATTGGCACTACATCTTTCATTTCTTTTGGTAGATAATTTTGAGGAATAGAGATCAGTGACTGAGTTGAAGATTAGGCTAGGTATTTAATAATTAGCAGGTCTTTAGACATGCATACGTCACCGACCACGCAGCGTGGGAAAAGGACTCGAGGAGCCCTAGTCGATGATAGTCCAAAGTTATTTTCAATCTACTATAAAATGATCGCAGCCATATTCTAATTCTTGTAGATGCTTGCTTGCTCTTGCGTTCTTCTGAATGAGCTTTTGATCCGTTCAAAGAGAACTTGCCCTCCCAAGTTATAGTCCAAATAATGCCTTGAGATAGCTGAAACTCAAATACTGTCTTGAAGGACGTTATAATTAGCTGTAGAGCCTGTTCGGACACATTCATGAAGTTTTCAGGCATTTACCACAATTTTGAAGCACATCCAAATCAAAAGACATTTAGAGACTGGAGACCTATAACATTTAAACTTTATGAATTTTGTAAATCATGTAAGAGATACAAATGGGAAGTTTTTTAAAAGTTAAACTAATAGTACGTAAACTTAAAGAGAAAGGTTTTAGAAGTATGAAATTTTAACTTGCAAATCATGTAACATTTTTAGTTTTATGTATCCTATTTGAGTAAAGTACTACCATTAATTCAGTTTTTATTTTTTATTTTATTGTTGAAAAATAGGGGGTAGTGTTTCACAAACTTTCCGGATCTGTTTCTGACAAACACAAAAATCAGAAAAATTAAACGCATCAAAATAAATCAACACCGAAATTTGTTAACGCAGTTCGGCACTCCTTGCCTACGTCTGCGGGGCCCTCACCCAACTTAATCACTTTCACCAACGACAATAGTTTTATACAAGGCTTTACTGAGCCGACCCACTCAACCCTAGAAGCACACAAGAGGCTGGAAGGTAAGTTTGAGCAAGTTACAAAGAAT
>JAOQMM010000008.1:3048218-3058314 GCA_027563515.1 Erythroxylum platyclados | reverse complement strand
TTCCCACCTCCTTACAAATATCTACCACTTTCTATAGTATTCTAGAATACTCCATAAGTTTCTACACTTATCTACATGTATCTACACTTCTCTAGATTTTTCTAGAGAACCATGGAGATTGCCTCCAAAATGCTTGAGTCGTGACATTTGGCATTGGACACATGGAAGTGAAAAGGAGCAAAGAGATGAGAATCCTCATCATCGTGTAGGTGAGTGGGAGGTTTAATGCTCGATGCTAGTTGTGTTAGCTATTAGTTTAACTTGTCCCTTTATCTTGGTGACCACGTGGGATCACCGTAACAAAAGTGCAGAGCATAGAGGACCCACGATTTATACTCCCATCATCAATCTTGGGATTAATTTCGTGGATGGATATGAATACTTTAAATTACATAAAGAAAAAAGAAAAAAGAGAACATAGATAATTGGATGTTAAAAATAAAAGAATAAATATGAGTTGGAATCCGCCGAACTCCAAAGTATGCGATGAAAGATGTTAATATTAGAGGTGACTCATCAAAGAAAAAGCTTATGCACTTTAATTTTAGTAAATGACATTAAATTCGTTTATTAATATAATAATTTTTAATTATGTATTTAATAATCTTATTAAGTATATACAATAATTTATAAATTAAATATTTAAAATAAATTATTCATACAGACAAGATTTTTTCAAATTGTGTATAATATATTTAATGTAAAGAAAACTTGTGATTTTGATACATTTTTTATATTTTAAAAAGAGACTTTTTTTTCTTATCCAAATTATTAGAGGGAAAAGAAGGAAGTTGTTATGAACTATACTAATTTGACAAATAGACTATAAAGTATTAAGTATGCAGCAAAGTTTTTATTAAATAATTTCTGATTTCATATAAAAAGAAGTGTGAAAACCAAATTATGCTTAATACATTTATTTCTTTTTGTTTCTTTACACGTAAAAACACAAATACATACATGCATCTCTTATTTCTTACAATTATACTAAAGAAGAAGGTACCTTTATTATTTTACACATTTCAGGTTGTCTGTCTAATTTTATTTTGTTTAACTTTGTGCAATGGCCAACAGGATGAGAGGCGGTCTCTAAACTTCTGTCTAATAGTTAAAACCATATCATTTTAATCATTAAATAAGATTAAATTAGAGAGGATGCTTGAACTCGAACTAAATCTGTGATCTATTTTTATTCTAATATTTAATAAAAGCAAATTTTAGTAATTAATATGAGGTTGGCCCACTACCTTAATTTTTAACATTGGTGGGTCCACTGAGGAGATTAGATTCTCTAGTTCAGTGTGTGCATCATTTTGATAAAGAAAACTGATTTATGGGACCTGAAAGCTTGTACGTACGAAGTGAAGGATGAGACAATCAGACATTTGCTCGTGTTATGGGCACATGCGCTACTTTTGTTCTGTGCTAGTAGTACTAGGAGACACTAGACGGGAGAGCTACCACCTAAAGAGTATTTCTTTTTAGGTTTTAGGTTCTGAAAGTAACTTCTTTTTTAATGGTTTTTCTGACTGCTTCGACGTTACGTATCTGTCCCAAGACAATATGCAGACATTGCGAGAAGCCAGTTTCTTTAAAATATAGTTTTAGCTTATTCTATTCGATTTTAACTTTTAACCAATTGAGACTTCATTGAACATTTAGATTTCACACTTTCTTTCAACCTAATCTTAAAGCATTTGGAAGCTTTAGATTCACTGAAGGTTAGGTTTAGATACAATCAAACGTTTCCAACCTAAATATGCAGCAGAATGACCTGCCTTTCTTTTTCATTGGGAAGATGAAGAAAAATCACAAACTTCTTTTTAATTGTAAAGTGTGTTATGTGTATCGAGAAGGGCCAGATCAGGAAAACAACATATGTCAACATCGAATAAGTGAAAGGGTTTTGTTTTATTTGAATTATTGTAATTTCTACGCTGCATTTTTCTGGTGCTTAACCTGAGAGATGTTTGACAACCCAATGCAATCTGCTTCTTGGCCAGAGGAAAACCACGGCTAGCTATTGTGATGCTCTCAGACATGGGGCCTGAACTCACGAAGCTTTAAACAAAATTCCAAGAGTTGAAATTAAAGCAACTGATGCATTTTTTTACTGTAAATCATCAGAAATTGCTAGTAAGTTAATGGTCGTTGCAAGACGACACGACGGTGTATCGGCCCCCAACAGCTAGCCCCTCCATCTCCTCACCTTCTTCCTTAATCTACTCCTATGTTGTTCTATTTTTTCAGTAGAAAACGAGTTTTAAAAAGAATTAGCTAAGAAATATTCTTTTCGTATGCAAGATTGCTCCAACAGTGAAGATTTACACTAGGGACGGGTACTGATTATAAAAGAAGAATATTAATTGTAGTTGTTGTAGAAATTATATGTTAAACGAGATTATACGATTATTTAATAGCATTTAATATAATTTAATAATTAGTACATAAATAATAAAAGGATGGTAAGAATATTTAATTAGAAAATATAATTATTGTTCTTTATAATTTGTAGAACCACTTATAATAAATACAAGTAATTTACATTCTTATCTTGTTTCTTTAGTTAAAATTATATTATAAATTATGAAAAATTAATTTCTTCTAATATATATAAAGTTATGATATAGCAAGAGAGATTCAAGTTAGATTAAAAAGTAGATGGTATCATCAAAGTGTTTTGATAAATTTAGGTTAAGATAGATGCTGCATGTAAAGACAAGGAGATATCAGAGAAGTAGTCGATGAAGAATCTTGAATGATGCAAATGCTCTTTCGTATTTATTTGGAAAAAAGAAACAATATGTTGAAACAAGCAGCCAAAAATGGCTTCTTCTCCTGAAACTAAAGCCAAAAAACATTCAGTGATAATAAAAAATGATAAGCGAAGATGTACGCCAACCAGACAGGGCACAGCTTCCAGGAGATGTGTGAAATCCAACATGAAACACAAATCACTGCCTCTTGCAGGGCTCAAACACCAATACAATACATAATACGTACAAGATTCACTTGTAATGATATCTCACTCAACAACATGCAGAGTCAGTTCCCTTTCATGTTTCTTCCCCTAGGAATACCGATACTCAAATGATCAAATAGTATACACACTGCATGATATTGGCCAATTTCGTGTTTTTTTTTTCCATACCCTTTTACCAATTCTTTTTACTCTTGATTTTGCTAAATCTTTTGGCTTTTGTTGGGGCAGGTGCATCCTGTCAGCTTTCTCTAAATTCCCACACTTTCTTGGACAAGCCCCACCAAAATACTTGTTTTTTTTTTTTTTCTGGGAATCCAAACAACACAGCGTCCACGACCACGAGGGATCTCTTGCAAAATATATATGGTTTCATATAAGTTTGTCGAATCTCTGCAGATTCTTTGTTTTTCTGTTCAGAGCTTGAAAATGCGCGAGATTTTGGCGATTTTACCGTTCCATCGTTTTCCTGTCATGGATTCTCGGCTACTCGTCAGCGCAGCGTTGGAGATTCACATTGTTATATGAAGAAAAGAAAAAGACGAATATGTTACATTTGTATTTGAATCATTTTTTAATTTTTTCATATCAACTTAAACTTCAATGGTTCTTGACATGATATTAAAATTGTTTTCTTTTTTTGTGTGTGTAACTGATGATTTAATTCGATTCGGTCATACTTTATGTACCTTAGGCATGTTTATTTTTATTTATATTTTCAAATTTAGTAAAAAATTTATTTTTTTGAGTTTTTATTTCCGTTTTCAAAATTTACGAAAATTACATAAGTAATTTTGTTTTTATAATATAATTTAATTTAATATTATATACTTAATTGACTAAAATTAATTTTTAATAAAAATTATGAATAGTTTAGTTTTATTTAATAATTTGCTTCATTTTTGTAATTAAATTAAATAAATTATTTTTGAAAATTATTAATAAATATAATTAATTTAAAAATATCTTCAAAAAGTATAAATTATGCCTAAAATTTGATTTAATAATTCAAATATATTTAAACTAAATATTAATTTTAATAAAATTCAAATTTTAAATTATTTATTTTAATAAAATAAAATAATTTTTATTGATAATAATATTTTTAATTTAAATAGTTTATCTTTAAATTTTATCAAATATGTAATTTTCATCTAAAAATATAACTATATGAACATTAACAATTAAACAAAATTTTGTTTTTATTTGAAAAAACATAAAATAAAATTAGAAAAATAGTAGTGAACTAAAGATCTCTTAAATAACATGTTAGCTTTTTGTTATGCTCTTTTTTTCTCAACAACATAAACATTTGTGTAAATTGCTTGTCATCGTAATAGAAGTTTTTTTCATACTATTTGAATTATTTTTAGGTTTCACGTTTGTGTAAAATGATTTCTTATGAAAAAGAGAAGTTGTTCTCACATAATTATTTTAAAATTTATATTTTATTCAAAAATATTTTTGAAGTAAATTAAGAACTTGAATTTTTGTGTAAATGATCATATTATTAATTGGGCAAAATTATGTTTAAAAATAAAATTTACAAATTTTAAATGTCAATGAATATCTTAAATTTTATATTAAAAACTTTCGGAAAAAGTTTTATTATACAATTCATTAAATAAAAATTGTATAAATTTATTAGAGGTTGAATATTTTTAATTTAGTAGTTGGAGACTTTAAGTTGATTTAATCTTATACCAAAAAACATAAAACATTTTAAAATTTTATTAATTCAAGTTTGTTTCTGTTTAATTTACATAAATTAAAAAGAATAACAAGCAGCCACATATTCCAACCCTACAAAAAAAAAAGAAAATCAGAATAAAAAATACACAATATTCCTGTAAATTAAGTTTGAAAATTTACCGATTTACCCTAGCAAGTCAAGAAGGATCGTTACTATTGAAGTAAAAATAACGAGTAACAACAGATCATTTGTTCTAATTATTTTGTTCTTATTATGTTTTATTCTATCTCATCTACATGTAAGATCTAAAAAATATATAAATAAGATGAAATAAATTAGAATAGGAATAAAATAAGTGAAATAGGCAACTTCATCCCGAAATAATGGTAGAGCAAAAAAGAAAAGGATTTCCTTTACTATATAAGCGTATTATGAGCGACAGCCAATTATGCATTAACAGCGGATGGATGACAAAAAGAACACGAGGTAAAGAAATGGAAAGCAGAGGTTCATTTAGCAGTATTGAAGTTTAAGGAAAGTGAAATCGTTTCTAGTTAGGATCAAATACTCGCATCACTCAACATTTATTAAACAAATCCTGACAACTTTTTAACAACCAATAAGCAAATCTTACCCACTTTACACTCCATATATACGTACTAGACTAGGATGATTGTATAGAACCAAGAAACAGAGCAGTCACAGAGCTCCAAATTAATCTTTCCCTGCCTTCAAAATTTAATCAATTTAACACTTCGCCCTGTACTTCTAGTCCATCGATTGTTGTTAGCTAAATAATTCCCACACACACTAACCAGTAGAAACTTGAGAGCTTTGCCTTAAAAACTCCTTTCATGTTCTGTTCTTTTTCTTCTTGGTAACTGTTGCATGGTTTATGAAATAAAGCTCATCTTTTTGCAGATAAAAGTGTTTGTCCTTTCAAGCGTTCCGTCAATATTTTCATGTCTATACCCTCAGAGCATGATTACATAGGACCACAGAAGGAGGTTTCTTCAATGGCAAACTTGAAAGCCACTGAACTGAGACTCGCTTTACCTGGGTCCGACTCACCGGAAAGAGATGATGAAAGCACCAAACTTGGTATTGGCTTAAATAACAACACCACCGTGGTTAACAAGAGCTTTGTTTCTGGTGCAAAAAGGGGTTACTCTGTTGCCATTCATGGTCGTGGTTCTGGTCTGTGGGTTTTTTCTGAGAATTCTGGATCTGATCCTCAACTTTCTCTCAGAGGTTCTAATGCTGACAAAGTTACTAATGGACAAGATGGGTTCCTCCAGTCTTCGAAGCCGGTGGTGCAAGACAATAAGACTCATGTTTCTGGTGCTAAAGGCCACGGAGTTGCTCCTGCTTCCAAGTAACTTACTTTCTACTTCTGATTTGTTCTCGCCATGCATTTTTACGTCTACATGATGTTTTTTACTTGATTGAATAAGTAGAAATTTTTTTTTTTTAAATTTTGCAAGAGAATAAAACATCTACATGATGTTCTGAAAATCTTTTTTCAGAAAACAGATAGAGCTTTTGAGGAACTTTCCTGTGTTCCATCTGTTTGCTGATACATGCAAAACCTTGTTTGTTTTTGCAAGATCTTTTTTGTCATACAAGTTGGTTCATCAGAGTATAAGCTCAAGGTCCTAAATGACTTCTCTTCTAGATGTAATCATGTGTAGGATTGCTGGACTTGGTAGCAGAAAATGTTTTTCTTCCTAACTGGTGCCAAAATCAACTCTGCACTTACATGTTGTCCTTGATGCAGGGCACAAGTTGTGGGATGGCCACCAATTCGTTCATTCCGGAAGAACACAATGGCTTCTCATCCTCCAAAGAATGATGATGAGAAAGAAGTCAAGTTGGGATCTGGGTGTCTGTATATTAAGGTTAGTATGGATGGTGCCCCATATCTGAGAAAAATTGATCTGAAAACCTATGGAAACTATGCGGATCTCTCTACAGCACTAGAAAAGATGTTCGGGGGCTTTACTATTGGTAAGTAAGCAGTCTTTATGGCCTGTCCTTTTCCATTTTACTGTCTCAGTCTCTTCGATCTCGGTACCTTGCTCCTGGCAATAAATGACATTTATGGTCCTAACAACTTCTAGGCCTAACAGGGTTGATGAGTTGAGCCATCTACCTCTTGTACTTGAATTTGGTACGGGTGTTATGGGTTGAGTCTGATAAGTTTAGTATGTGGTATTGTGGGGTATTTGTGAATATTTTCTCATTTTGTGTCAGGTCCAACTCTACTCATCTTCACCCTCCTTCCTCCAACAGCTTCTCCGTAGTCGGTTTTCTTCCCAAAGCTTATATTTTTTTGAGGGTGTTAACTGATTAAATGGATGGTTCAGGTCAGAGTGGTTCTCATGGAACCTCCAGCAGGGATGGGCTGAGCGAGAGCCGATTGATGGATCTCTTGCATGGTTCTGAATATGTACTCACCTATGAAGATAAAGATGGTGACTGGATGCTTGTTGGTGATGTTCCTTGGAAGTAAGTGTGACTTCCAACTCGTAAGCTATGACAATATTACAAAGAAGTCATATTAAGTCGATGTTTGTATGTATATCTAGGTTGGTTGAGCATCTACTGACTTAATGATATGTGACTAGTCAAAAACAAAAGACAGCTAATTAACTGGATTCAGAGAATTTCCTAGCTTCCCCTTCATAGCAATCTAACCTAGAATTTAACTAGTTGGTTTCAGGATCTCTGCTATTAGAAAAATTGAGATATGTTAGTTTATGACCAACCAGTGACTTGTTCAACCCAGAAGCAGTGTTCCTCAAACCTGTGATATTAGATGTGCTTGGAAGTTGGAAACATGCATCGACTGGCAAATTCTTTTATATGATTCCAATAGTTGAGCAGTCAAGATTTCTGATATGTGACAAGTTCTGGTAAATTTCGTATACGTGAACAGTTTGGGTCGTATTTATTTCTCATTTATAATGATCTTTGTTGCTGCAGGATGTTCACTGATACCTGTAGGAGGCTGAGGATCATGAAGAGTTCCGAAGCAATCGGGCTAGGTATGCTCTATCGGACATAACTGTTAAGTTATTTCTTCCACTTTTTGGAACAAACTGCTAGAAACACTTCAATCATGTCTCGTAAGAACGAGCATTCATCTGCACTTCAATGTTTCTTACATGGTAGTGAACCCTTTTCGTGATTAGAACAGAAAGCATCAAAACCCTTAACTTCATCTGATCCTTGCAGCCCCAAGAGCACTGGAGAAGTGCAGAAGTGATAATTAGCATAGCATGCTTCTATAACTGTAACAACTGATTCAAAGTATCGAAGCTGCTGCTGGTGTATGGATAAGAACTGATAATGGATCTCCAATTTGGATGAACTGTTTCCTTCTTTTTTTTTTTTTTCCCTGTACCATCTCTTATAATTGCATCAAGACTAGCTGTATTATTAAGAAAAGTTTGTACTAGCAGGTTTTGTTTATAGGCTTGTCTTCTCTCCATCTCTGTGTAACTGAATGTTAGATGAACTCCCTGCCTCTGTTAATTTCTCTTTCTTTTTTGGTAAAAGAATTTTAAAAATCCTCCCTAATTTTTAAAATTCTCTTCTTGTATTTTTTTAATTTTTCAAAAAAAATTATAAATTTTGGTAAAGATAACAGTAAAAAGTTTAAAAATGATAATTATAAATCAGTAGTTATTTAAAAGTTATATTAGGTCTTTATGTTGATAATATTTAATTAGTTTATGTATGAAAATTATATATCGTATTTTTGGTTATAATTTTTAATAAAAAATTGATATAAACTAATATTATAGTTTTAATATCTTAATTGCACATTTTCGATTTAGTTTAAAAGTGATAATGCCTCAGTGCTTTGCTATTTAATTTTAAATCAATTATTCTTCAAATAATTTATTTATAATATATGATTTGTGAATTATTACTTGTAATTATTATTTATTTAATAAATATTTTTAGAAAGTAATTATAAATTCTACCATAATATAAAAAAAAATTTAAACCTAATTATACCATCATTATTTTGTCCTCCATTTTACAACGAGTTAGGTGAGCAGTGTGCTCGGTGGTTTTCTGATCATCTCCTCGCAAAATACGGTCTCGTCTCAAACCTGAAGGTGTTGTCAGGTTTGTTAAATGTGTATTGAGTGTCCAATGATTGTCCTCTTCTCTTCCTCTGATATAGTTTGGTCAGCATTCTCCATGCAGATGAGGAACAGTGTTAACTTCATTTCCTTTGTACCACAACTGTACAAATTTCACAAGGAAACGAAGGTGGATATTGCGGTAGACCTTTGGATTTGAAATGTTTCAATCCATTTCTGCTTACAAATGTTGGATTCTATGATTCTTCAGGAATAGTCAAACCGAAATCAGATAAAAACAGAGATTTCCCTTCATATCTCCTGGTAGTCTCGAGAATGAATTTGACGAAGTGGATTCCAGAAGTCATTTGGGATAATAATCATACAAAGATATAATCGCAAGGGAAAAGAATCAGAGCGTTCTCTCTCTCAACTCCAAAATTAGTTTTGTGAAAATTTTCCAATCTCATGTGATGGCTTTGGAATCTTACACTATCTTGTTTTAACTTTTGTCTTTCCTGAGTCTTAAGCTTAGGCATCTTCAGTGGCCTCTCCCAGAGTAAATCGAACGAACCTCCGAACTTTGATGTTCTCTCCAAGGCCAGCAACGGTCTGCTTCACCAAGTCTTTCACTAAGACACTATCATCCTTAATAAAAGGCTGCTCTAGAAGGGCAAGCTCTCCTAGCCTCTTGGAGACCCTCCCCTCCACAATTTTCCCTCTAATGTTCTCTGGTTTTGATAGAATGTCATCCCTCTGCATCTCAAGCTCCTTGTCCTTGTTCACAATGTCCTCTGGAATGTCTTCCACTGACACATATTGCACCTGCGGGCAGGCCACTACTTGCATTGCTAGATCATCAACTAATTCCTTAAACTTTTCACTTCTGCCCACAAAATCAGTCTCACTGTTGACTTCTATCAGTACTCCAATGCGAGAGTCGTGAATATAAGAACCAATTCTGCCTTCCGCTGCAAGCCGGCTTGATTTCTTGTCCGCAGTTGAAAGACCCTTCTTCCGGAGATACTCCTGTGCCTTCTCGAGGTCCCCACCAGTTTCGGACAGAGCTTTCTTGCAATCCATCATCCCAGCTCCTGTTTCTTCCCGCAGTTGTTTAACAAGTGCAGCTGAGATTGTTGCTGCAGGTGGCCTGTACATGGATGGACATATGAAAAACTTGGAAGATAATATACATGGAGGATAATTTGATGATAAGTTCACTGATACAGATCTTAATGTGATCAGAAGGAGTCAAGCTTTCCATCAGTCAAGCAGCAAAGACAGAGTTTAGTAGGAAAGAGAACATTCTAGCCGATAGAGCCACTG
>JAOQMM010000008.1:3012532-3028815 GCA_027563515.1 Erythroxylum platyclados | reverse complement strand
GTTTTGAATTAAATGCGGAAACTAGGGTTTAAGCAGGAGGAAGGCGGAAAACTTTGGGGTTTTGAGGAGGTTGGCGCCCTTTTAGAAGAGTTGCAGTTGCCAACCCCACCTGCCGGAAAACCATTGTTAGGAGCTCAGAAATTGGTGACAATGACGACTATAGTAGTGCTCGGAATGCACCAGCGCAAGTCCTCAACACCCCGGAATACATAGAAATAAACATTGGTCCAGGAACCAAAAAGTAATAGAAACATCACAAGTAAGTGAATATCATTCAACTTTGCTTTGAACTTAGCACTAACTATGGAGGGTTTAGCAAAGTTATTTTAGTTTTTTTTTTTTGCTAAACAGTCCTAGTGTTAATGAAGATTACTTGCCACAAATAAAATCAAGCGACTGAGATGATAATCACAAAGTGAAATCTATAGCTCATGTAGCTTGGTTTAGGGTAAATTTTCATTTTGATAAATAGATAGTTCACATGCTTAATCAGACCCGAGCACGAGGAGACATTTGTATTTCTATGAATTCCCCATTTCATACAAGTGATTGAGTCTACACTACATACAAGTAATTCTTCCAAATACTACATGAAAAATCATAAACACCTTGTGATGAGAATAATTAATGGTTTGACGCATATAAAGGACCATAGTTTCCTAATAAAGAAATTTATCAGCTAGTGATCAACTTTATGCATATCTCGCAAACGCAATGTGTTTGAAGAAGTGATATTGGTGGGGTCTCCGGTAATTTCATGAGTTCACATTCACATGACTGTGTATAAAGAAAATTGGAGGATTCTCACTTTCCACCACATAACAACTCATAAAATATGACCCACAAAATCATGCGTGAAACAGCTAAATTAGATTTGGTTCTTCGCCAATTCATGCCACCATATCTACTTCGAATTCTAGCGATCTTTTGGTCAATATTATTAATCTTACTATCAATTAATTAAGCAAATTATTATATAAGGAATTCACAACAAAAATATGAAAAAAGTTGTACGTATAACTCTTTGAGGAACAACATATTGTTTTCCAACATTAATTCAAGATTCTTGCAAAGAAAAGAAAGTTTAATATCTACCCACCAACATGTCACTTAATTGGTTAATTATTATTTCGGTTATGATGTCAAGAAATTTTCCTTTTTCCAAATAGGAAGCCAATCCCTAAGAAACTGCAAAGCAAGATTTCTAGAATCTAGAATTGTTTAATGGGGGGGCTTTGGTCTTAATCTCTAATGTTATCTTAATGTATATTTTATGTTTTTTTGGCATTTTTTATTGAGTTGCTCATATGATTTTTTTTACAGCTGTGGGTGTGGGGTGTCTACTTAACATTGGAACTGGGAGAAACCACATGCAAGATGGGACCACTTCAATTCCAAATTGATCTTATTTAAAATTATATTTTGTTAATTTATTTTTTGAATTTTTTATTAAATAAATTCTTAATTTATAAGTAATAATTTAATTTTTAATAAAACGGATAGTTCTCTATTTTATAATGAAAAAATTAATTAGTTTAAAGTGTTAACTAAAATTTTAATTAAAAGTTCAAAATTTGGATTGGGCCTTTTTCCTGTTTAAAATTTGATATATGCTTTTCTATGGTTTTAAAATAATATTTAAAGTGGCAATTAGAGGCAACATTTTCAGATGAAATAATCAAAACAATGGATTTTTGTAAGAGCGCATGAAAGAACGCGTCAATGTAGCGCGTAGAGTAAGCATGTCGTGTCGTACACAGCGTTAGAATATTAAAACGCATTAAATCAAAGACAATCGCTTTCAAGTCATAGTCCACGAAGCCCATGGACAAAGCAAAATTATCATATTGTGTTTGTTATGTATGTACGCACAGGCACAGTCAGTCAGTATATGTAATTTATTGGAGTTCTAAAAATAAGGAGCAAAAGAGAGAAGGAAGGAGCATAAAATCTAAGTATATACATTTACTAAATCTGTGCGCAATCTGATCCAGCGATGCATAATTAATCAACTGTTACTAACAGCTTATAAGGGGTGTTGTGGAGATCTATGATTCCATCGGTTGAAGGTGGTGTTTGCTGAGGAAATCTTTTGTGTCAGGAGGAAGTTTTGAACTTGACAAGCAACTTGATTTGGGTATCTGCTCCCTCCCTCTCTCTCTCTATCTCTGTGCCTTGATCTCTCTCTTTTGTCTCAGAGAACACACAGATTATCACTAGAAAATTAAGGGGAAGATGGGGAGTGGTTATTATGGAGAGCCAAACTTGAGCCATGAGAGAGGTGGGTCTTCAAGAAAAAGCAAGAAGAGCAACCCAGACAAGCCTAAGCAACCACAGAGAGGGCTTGGAGTTGCTCAACTGGAAAAGATCAGATTACATGGCCAAATGGGTGGCTACCATCCCTCTCTTCATGGTACTTACCCCACAGGTTTCAACCAGGTATTACCTTTTTCTCTTCTCTCTTTCTCTCTGTCAGAGTCCAATCTAATTCATCTTGTTGACCTGCTGGTATTAGTATATGTGAAGTTTCATAGCGTTTTTTTTTTGTTTAATGAGAGAAAATCCATGCAGGAGGATATAGGAATGCAAGCAGCTTTCTCTTCAGCACCATCATCTTCTTTCTCATATTCTTCACCAACGACTTCCTCACCTTCATATGGTTATCCCCCTAATATGATGGTATGTTGATTCCATATCCTTCCAGTTTAGCGTATAAGCTAATGCTAAATCATGAATAATCCGGATGGGATTTTGAAACATTTGAATGGTTATCTACATCACTATAATTTGGAACTACAAGAAGATTGAAAAAAAAAAAAAAGGATTATGTGATTTTCAGGTTAGAAGCAATCATCTCTTGCAGTGTTCACTTGTATTACTAGTGGTATGCGATTCTCAAACAGTCATGCTTCTTATCGCTTTTATTCTGCAAACCATCTAAAGAGCTATGTCTGAGTTGAGGAAGAAACAAAAACTCTCTATTGTTTGATTGTATCAGATGATGAGACGGAATTAGTTCAACCCTAGTTTGCAGCTCATATATCGTTTATTATTCCACATATAAAATGTTTAAAGGAGCTGAAAAAGTAGTTGAATTTTTTGCAATTCCATTCTTATCTGGTCGCTAAACCACCAGTTTTATCCGGTATTGCAGGTGGGAATTGGAGATTATGAAAGAACAAACATCGGATATGGTGATTCTCTTGCATCCACTGCAGCTAGGTAATTACTCCTGTTATCTGAAAGTTCTTAAAGATATTAAGAAAATGGATTCATTTCTCGGTAGCTCGAAAGCCTATTTCCTGTTCTCGGGTTAGCCATGCTTATGATTAAAATGCTAATTTGAATTTTCATGCAAACCCCAGTTGGAATCAAAGTAATAGCTTCTTGGAGAATCAACATTCTGCACAGCCGAGCACAGCTCGACACCTTTTAAATCCACCATTTGAGGTACTCCTTTTATGATTCATGTAACTTTAGAATTAGATTCCGATCTAACTAGGAAATCTAAATCGTTAGCTGATGATCTAATGATTTGAGAATGAGCGATACTCACTGTCCTTGTTTATTTCTCTCTGGCATACAATAGGATTCAAAGCAAAAGAAGAACAGGAAAAAGTTTAGCGACTCCAGGGGTTCAAGTAGCCAGAATTCTGAATCAAGCGATGGTCAAGAACTAGATTTGGAGCTCAGACTTTCAATCTAAGCAAAGGGAACTTTCCTGAGAATCAAAAGCACCCGTTTCATCACATGTTGCAGCTTATTACTAATTGTATTTGAAGTTCATGATCTCCGCTTGTTTCCTTTTTTTCTGAAACTGTAGAACAAGTTAGAGAAGGTGATGAACTTGCTTGACGTTTCATTTGGGAAAGGATCTTTTGTGTAATGCATTGACTTTCTGCACAAGACAATGGAGTTTTCTTCTGCTGGTTCCATGGAATCGTCACCAAGAAAGTTAAAAAGTCACATAGTTCTCTCCCTAGTTATGGCCTTTATACAATTCTATATGTAGATAGCCATGGTACAGCATCTGATAAAAGACACTTTCTTGAATGGAAATTAAGAGATCAGATTCACCGTATTGGAGTAGTTGTTCTTTTAATTTCACTTACGCCTCTTCATCAACAGCATCAACTTTATTAAAAGTATATAAAAGGGAGATACAAGAATGTTAAAGCGTGATAAAGAACATGGTAAACCTGGTACTTTTGAGTATTTAATATTTTAATAGTCTAGAAGATTTCTCAGGGTTGTCTTATTAGGGTTAAGATTGTTGTCTAAGATGTATCTCTATCAAGATTACAAGGGATCTTGTGCTGTCAGTTTAAGTATAGTTATTGTATATATAACTGAATATACATTTACATTACAGTTAATAATAGCCTAAATCATATATAGTTTATGTTAATTATATGCAAGAATTTAAATTTTAGGTAGCAGACAGTTAAAATAATTGTAAACTTAATCACAATAAATCACAGTAGATTATAATTTAAATTAAATTGAAAAATTAAAAATCGAACTAAAAAATTAACTGGTTTAAAATTTTCCTTGTTAAATTAATCAAAATAATTTAGTTTTTAAAACATTCACGTAACGTGAATGATATCATAGTTAGTAAAGGGTGATGAAAACGAACTCGACCTTCATATTCAAGGTATCATTTTCACGAACCATACCTGGAAAGATCGAGAAAGAAAAGAAACATATAGATTGTGTAAGAGGAAATGCTGCAGGAGGTTATCCTGTTGGCCATCAAGACAACATTTGTCTCTTGATGATAGTGATTGGTCCGCGGTTAAATATGAGACAAGTTCTCTTCAGATCAGTTGAAAAAATCTACACTTTTGGAAGGTTATATTTGAAGAAAACAGTAGTTCGTGCTGTACGTACCTAGCTTTTCGTATTGAATATATCAGAATTAATTGGAAGATGGGCGTGAAAATTAATTATGGAAATGAATATATGTCGTTTTGAATATCCTAGCACTAAAATTTCCTAGCACGAAAGCTTACTAAAATATGAATATCCCCAAAAGAAATATTTTTTCCATTTTTGTTCACCAATTTTAGTAATTTCTCATAGAAAATCTAGCTGATAGAATCATTATTGTATAATGTGCAGATTATTGTCTTTATTTGACAGAATATATATTCTTTTAGCGTCAAATCAATATGAATACTAATATGGGCAAGAATATATGTAAGATTATTTACATGATTGATGTGAAATACGGGTCTATTTGTTGGCACAGGACAGATGCTTGTATCACACCAGAAATATGATTCTCATCTTTCATTCTGATGGCTTTGAATGGTAAAAGTCAAACTTTCCTTTCTCAAAGTTTTGAGTGCATGAATGAATGTGGATCTCATGAACAACAAAGGAGCCATCAAGAGTGTTGTTTTTCACATGCTTCTATTTGAGTTCTAACACCAATGTCATATTTTAGCCTTTTTTCAAAATCAGATTTACAAAGTAAATACGTAACGTCCTAACCTCTTCAATCATTGATTACTTTACTATTTTTGTTCTGTCATTACTATGGTAAAGGAAAAAAAAAAAGGAGTAATGTTTTCTTTACCCCCTTCTTTTACAAGTGCACTGGGCTTATATTCTGAGGTTGCGCCGTCTTGAGCTTCTTTTAGCTTTTGTTTCTTGTTATACGGGCCGAGTCTTGAACTTCGTAAGAGGCTTCTAATTGAATTCATATGTAATTAATGTATGCATAAATTTTTAAGTTTTATTTTTTAATATTAAATGTCACGATTTATGATAAATGCATATAGGGTTGTCAACCAGTTGAATCCAAGTTATCAATTTAAGTTAGGTAGAATAAATTATTCTGAATTCGAGTTCGGTTCAAAATTAAATTAATTTAAACTTTTTTTCGTTTATTTTGATCCAACTTATTTGCTACTCTTAAATCTATATACTATCTAAACACATATATTTTAGATAGTGAAAATTTTAAATTTTGTGCTAATTACTGCTTTTTCAAAAAATTCGATAAATTGAAATTTTTGCATGTGTTAAACACAATATAATACAATTAGTTATAATTTAGAAAAATATGTCCAACGAAATGATTCTTTATGATTTTTAAAAATAAACAAGGATAAAAGAACTAAAATTTAAAAAATAATTTCAAATACTATCGAAATTTATAAAACACTTCAAAAGAATATTCTAAATATGACAATAAAAAATTTGTTACGCCACTAACAATATCCAAGTACGACATATGAGTATACATTTTGTAGTATATAATATTAAAAATAAAAATCAAGATACAATTGATTAAAAGACCAGGATATTTAAAAATAATTAATGAATCCTTAATCTAATCACGTTACACTAATTGACTTCCTTTTACCACTGCAAAAAAAGTTTGAAAGGTAGATAAGCAAGATGTAAAGCTAGCGAGCTAAGTGGGATCTCTCAAGTAATTCCAAACACCTTCTGAGCTTGACGAGTCATCCTTGGATAAAGCAGGAATGAGAAGAACATCTACCTCTGGTTTGATAATTAAATAGAATATAGTCCTTATTGCAAGAAGTGAAATTATGTATTTAATTTAATTAACAGATTTAATCAAAACTCTAGAGTTTCTTCTCTAATATAGAATCAGGAATGGTCTTTAAATTTAAGAGGTTCTTTCTCACTGACTACATTCTTACCCCAAATCTAGCAATAAAAAAGTGAAGAATATATTTCATAGAATCTAAATTCCAATTGGGTATTTACAAACAAATCTTCCTATTCTATTTTCAGAGTTAGTTTGAGAGAAGTTGTTTGGTATGAAATACTCTGGAATCACTCTTTAAACCCCAAGGTTTCTGTAATTAGGTAGCTTGTTATTAAAAACAAAATTAGAACAAAAACAGGTGGTTTGGAAACTTTGATTTAATCTATATGCTTTGTAAGGTGAATATGGAAGATAGAGAGTATTTATTTTTTCAGTGTAAATATTCTAGAATAATCTGGAGCCGAGTAATGTACAAGCTAGGGAGTATTAATGCTAGAATAATGAGTGGAGTGGGGTGTTGGACTGAATCTTAGCTAAAACCAAATAACTGAAACAAAATGCAAAGATCTTGAACACAACTTTTACCACCACCATTTATACAATTTGGAAAGAGAGAATTTTAGACTTTATAAAAGGGAAGACACGGAAAAGTACTACCTAGTTGAAGCTAATATCAACCGGATAAGGGAGATTATGTTAGCTAAATCAACACATAATCAGCTTACTACTAATATGAAAATGAGATGGAATATTTAGAACGACTTGTTTGTAATTTTTTGTTGATTCTCTCTTGTAAGTGGAACTTTTTTGTAACTTTTGTAATTTTGCTATAGTTAATAAAGAATTATCTTTTAATTAAAAAAATCTATCAAGTGGCTCAATCCAATTATGCAAATAATGGTAAAAGCGCTCCACTATACAATGTCAATCCGTAATGAAATTTGTGTAATACAAGTATTGTTATCAATATTGATCCAAAAGAACAACGAGTCTAGTAATTTTTTTTTCTGCTTCTCTCTCTCTCTATATATATAAACTTGATAATTATATATAATATTAAAAAATAAGTTCAAATTTAATTCGATTTGAAGTCAAGGGATTGGCTCTGGTCGTGACGTATGTTTGGGATGAAGCCATGCCTATCCTATGGGACACTTTTTTATGTATCTTATGGAGGAAAAGGTTCCCATGTGAATATGTGATTACTCTGGTATTCAGTCTAAACCTAATCACAGATGATAATAGCCAGCAAAACCTTAAGTCCACAAGTCACAAGATATAATTAGCTTGTTCTAGGGTGGTTCCTCCTTGATAGTAGTCTTCGAGCAATAAGACCCTCTCATTTACTACCAACTTTGCAATAAATACTACGCCAGGCTCTTCTAGTCACCAGAACTCACCGTCCTATTTTTGCCAACATTCTTGTTCCATCAACCTATAAATACTACAAGGCTCGTGACCATCTAGCACCGAACTCGTTCGGTAGTGATCCTATTCCTCTCTCGTACTTCTTTTCTTTTGCACTTTGTTTTTGCATTTTAGTTAACAATGGTGACAACGTTGAGGTGCCTCTGGATTCTACCTCTCCTCTTTGTTGCTACCTTTGCTCATGACCCCCATCATGACTTTGAAATCAACAACCAAAACAAGTTATTGGGACCTCATGAATTGTTCGGAGACCCTTTTGGGAATCCAAACGATTACAAAGAAAAAAGAATACCTGACGACCGGGACATTCCCATTGATATGTCGCCTAAAGATGGATTTGAGTTCTTGCCGGTGGAAGGAAACCAAGATGGAGCCGATCAAGTCGGTAAAGAAAAGAAATATAGAGGGAGATGGGAGCTGGTTTCTTCCAACTCTGGCGTCTCAGCCATGCACTCGATTTTGCTTCCAAATGTTAACAAGGTGATAATGTATGATGCCACCATTTGGCATATCTCAAATGTGAAACTGAATGGCGAATGCCGTATTCTTAATGACCAGACCGGTGAGAAAGATTGTTGGGCTCACTCGGTGTTGTTCGACATCGAGACCGGACAAATTGAGCCTCTTATGGTAATAATCACATCATTATTTCTTATGAACTCCTCGATACTTCGTTTCTTGTCTTATTAAGTTTCTCCTCTTAAAACATCCAAATATACGTCATCATCGCTGCAGTTGCACACCGATACATGGTGCTCGTCGGGAGGTCTCACGTTGGATGGTAATTTTGTGAGCACCGGCGGATTTCAAGGCGGCGCAAACACTGTTAGATACCTCGAGACATGCAAAGGTTGCACTTGGAGAGAATACCCTTCTGCACTTGCTGCCCCAAGATGGTAATTGATTCAATTCGTTTATATGTTTCTTATCATTAATGGCGTCCTAATCTTAACTTTTAATGAGATATTGAACTTGATATGCTTTTTGTGTCTTGTGATTGAAGGTACTCAACACAAGCAGAATTAGCGGATGGTGGCTTCATTGTGGTTGGTGGTCGTGATGCCTTCAGCTACGAGTACATTCCACCAGAAGGCCAATCCAATGCAAAGCCCTTCTTCTTTGAATTCCTCCGACAAACCAGCAACAAAGAAGAGAACAATTTATACCCTTTTGTCTTCCTCAACACCGACGGAAATGTCTTCATCTTTGCCAACAGCCGCTCCGTCCTGCTTAGCCCCAAAACCAACACCATAGTCCGCGAGTTCCCGGAACTTCCTGGCGGCCACCGGAACTACCCTGCCTCTGGAATGTCTGTACTTCTCCCACTAATCCTCACCGAAAATAACCCAGAAGTGGTCCCGACGGAGGTGATGATATGCGGTGGCTCAGCGCATGAAGATTCCTATTCCAAGGCCGAGCAGCAGATCTTCTACAGTGCTCTCAGGGATTGTGGAAGACTCAAGATTACAGAGAACAACCCAGTTTGGGAGAAAGAACTCATGCCAACACCACGTATCATGGGCGACATGATCGTCCTCCCAACAGGTCACGTCTTGCTTCTAAATGGTGCGATGAGAGGAGCTTCAGGTTGGGGTTTTGCAAGAGAGCCCAACATGGAACCAGTTATTTACACTCCTAATGCCAAGTTAGGAAGGAGGTTCAGGAGGCTCACATCCTCGTCAATTCCAAGAATGTACCATTCCTCAAGCGTTCTATTACCAGACGGCAAAGTCCTGGTGGCCGGAAGCAACACGAACAATGGTTACATCTACGATGCCATGTACCCAACTGAATTAAGAGTCGAGAAATTCTCGCCACCTTACTTGGATCCTGCACTGGAAGCCAACAGACCAAAAATTGTGGATGACAACCTCAAGCTTGGCTATGGCAAAGAGTTCACTATCAAGTTCACATCAAACGATCCCAACGTGGACACCATTGATATCATGGTCACAATGTATGCTCCTGCTTTTACAACTCACGGGGTTTCCATGAACCAGAGGTTGATTAGCTTGCATGTAACGAAGGTGGAGAATCAGGGCTCGTATAACGAACTCCTCGTAGAGGCGCCACCAAGCGGCGCTGTTGCTCCTCGTGGCTACTACCAGCTCTACGTTGTCCACAAGGAATTGCCTAGCGTTTCCATCTGGGTGCAGATCCAGTAAAAACCTTAAAAATGGCTCACGCATCGTTATCTTTGATTCTATTTTTTTTCACCCTACAGATTTTTTTATCCAGAATTTGTCTTGATAAAACTAGTTTTTCATATTTTCCTTAAATGGAAATGTTCGACATGGAACATGGGAGCCATTAAGCTCCTCTCTTTTTGTACTTTTAGCAATGAATATCAGATTCTTAGCTTATTTTCCTGTATCTTTCCTTTCAAGTCTTGTGCTTCTTTTACGTTGTGGCGTAGTGCATTAATGTCGATTCCTGCTGGACCAACGCTCAGCTCCTAAAGTCCACAACTTTGAGTAATATTCCAAGGTTGTACTGACATATTCGTCGGCCGCAAATATTGACATTATGTTCATAATTTCCTTTTGATATATTGTCACATTTATTATTTGTGTTATCTCTTCGAATTTAATCAATGATAAAAATTTAAATCAATAAAATAAAATATTATAATTTATAATTTATAATAAAAATTAAATAAAATTAAAGAGTTAAAATATAATTAAAGAAAGAAATTATTTTTATCTATTATATTGAAAATATTAAAATTTAATTAAAAAGAAATTATTAAATAAAAATTAATTAATTTATGAAATTGGCAAAATTCTTAACTACCCTTATTTTATATAAGGAGAAATTATTTATTGAACATGTAAACAAACATTCATAATTTCACAATTTCTCTTTACAAATCAAAATTGGAACATCTAGTACTATTTTGCAAGAAGGCGAAGATTAGCTGTGATAAAGATTCTAAAATTTTGTAACTAAAATTGTAGAAGAAAGGAAAACTCAACTTCCACGAAATGTTTCCTTGGTGTTTATGTCCACGTACGTAACAGCTATACCAGTCGTGCGTTTTCAGTTTAGTCTTACGCACGATTCATGCCTTCTCCTACTTCCATCCGCGTCCCAGCTGGGTTCAATTTCAATCACCTACTCCTTTCTCTTTGTGCTCTGCTACTACCTAGTCCCAGTACTAATTACACAGTGTCAACTTTTAATATCATATGGAGTTTGGGAGAAAAAGAATAATGGAGATTAACATTCCCCTAGATACCAACAATGTCAATCTCTAATAAATATAATGAGGATAATTCTAAAACTGAAAAGAAAATTATTAAAACAAAGTTCAACTTAGCAAGGGCACGTCACATTTGTTGGTTTAAAAACCTATGAAGCCATTGGAAAATTCCGAGGTTGATGAATGAAACAAGACTCTGCACTGTAATTGAAATGGCAGGTTCACAACCTCTATTGGTAGTTCTTCCATTCTTCTTTGCAATAGCATTTGCTCCTATTTCAGTTGATGCCAATTTCCCCAAGAGCATGTATTTCTATTGGGGTGGTTATCATTCGAAGGTTCTAGGCAACGGTGACGATCTTCAACTTGTATTAGATCAAACCTCAGGTAATAATCTGCCAGGTCTTTATTCTTCATAATCAAAGCAAATCATCACATAGATAAATAGTTAGTTTGACTTGTACTCTTGGCTTACAGGCTCTGGCATTCAATCAAAGCGAGCATTCTTATTTGGAAGCATTGAAATGTTGATCAAGTTGGTTCCTGGGAACTCAGCTGGAACAGTGACTGCCTACTATGTCAGTCATCATTTACGATTCAGTCATTGATCGCTTACCCTTTATTCATTATACTATCATGTTCAAGTTTCAGTGAAAAAGAAATCAAAACACTCAAGTGTTTCAACTTATGTAGGTATCCTCTAATGGGGTCAAGCATGACGAGATAGACTTTGAGTTCCTTGGAAATGTCTCAGGTCAACCATATATCATCCATACAAACATATATACTCAAGGAAATGGAAACAGGGAACAGCAATTCTACCCATGGTTTGACCCAACAGCTGATTATCACAACTACACCATACATTGGAACCCTACTCAAGTTGTGTAAGTTAGCAGATTATGTAACTAGAATACTCAAATCTTAAGTCACTCTGAGATTTAACCAAAAGCTACAAAATTTTCAGGTGGTATGTTGATGGTATTCCTATCCGAGTTTACCGGAACTACGAGAACGAGGGGATTGGATATCCAAATAAACAGGGTATGAGGGTTTATTCCAGCTTATGGAATGCAGATAACTGGGCAACGAGAGGCGGGCTGGTTAAGATTGATTGGAGCGGCGCACCATTCATAGCAAGTTACCGTCATTTCAGGCCAAGAGCTTGCATGTGGAATGGAGCAGTGAGCATCAGTGAGTGTGCTTCATCTAAAACAGCAACTAACTGGTGGACATCCCCCATGTACAGCCAGTTAAGTGCTGCCAAGCAAGGCCAAATGAAGTGGGTAAGAGACAACTACATGATCTACGACTACTGTAAAGACACTAAGAGATTCAAGAGAGAGACGCCTCCTGAATGTTTCAAGCCACAGTTCTGAGTGAAACTGGAAAAACAAACAAAGCACCACTAATTTTTTGCCTTCTCATATGAATAAATTCCGGAATTTCCTTCATTTTTTCCTAATGAGATTTGATCATAAGTTCTGTTGTTTATCGTATTTGATTTTGTCTTCCCTTCAAGTTCCATGTTTCTCCAATGCACTGAAATTACGCTTGTTTCCTTTCAGAGTTTTGACCCAATCCCAAATGCTAATAACAAAAGCTGTTGACCTTAAAAATTTATTACAATATAATTACTCTGTAGCATAAAATTATTAAACTATAATTCAAAAATGATTTGACATATTTTTAAGGTAAAACTGAACCAATTTAAAATTTTTAAATAAAAATTCCCACATTTAATTAACTAATTCATATCATTAAATAATTTTTTGTTAAATTTTTAACATGTGAAATAATTTAAAATATATTACGTAACATTTTTATTATTTTTAATAAAAAATAATAAGAAAGATGGATAAGCATAGGAATTTTTAATATTTAATTATAGTGTTTAGTTTAATAGTTTTAGAGGCAGCCTTGTGTATGTCCAATCCAATAATCGCAAACAGTATTACTAATTATCATTTTGTAAGTTTGGTAGGACACTCCGCTCGTGCTTCACGACGGGAAAGCAAACAACTAATTAATCATCGAAGCCGGTTCCCTCTCCTTGACCTTGATGATGCAGAACCCCTAACCTCAATTTCAAGGCTAAAATCGTAAATTTTGCACTTTTGTTATTATTTTATGTGCCAAAGAAAAAAGATACAAAATAATAAATTCATGGAATACGGAAATTCAACAAAGTCGCTTAGAATCTTAAGATTTAAAAATTTTAATTATTACTAAAATGCATTAGTCAACAGGTCCAGCCTAAGGCAAAACCCCCAAAACGCCCCTTATATGGCAGCAGCCTACCAAATCCATTGTAACTTGTTCTCTCTCTCTTATCTGTCGTTTGTTGGGCGAGCTAAGCTTTCCTTGTTTGTGGTTTCCGTTTCTCAGAGATTCCCATAATTCCCTCGCTAATTCTTCTCTCGTCAACACCCAAACCAAACGGTCCCAACCAAATCATCTCGCATATACTATTACTGTAATCATTACTGTTCAATTGCTCAAAACCCTACATACATGGAAAGAGTCGTCGGCGGCAAGTTCAAGCTCGGCCGCAAGATTGGCAGCGGATCCTTTGGCGAAATCTTTCTTGGTTGGTCATTTCTCCAATTAACAGCTTTTACTCTCTCTCTCTCTCTCTCTCTCTCTCTCTCTGTATATATATATATATATTACTATGTCTGGTAGCTGATCATGATTGGGGTTCTTTTCTTGTGTTTGATTATTTTTTCAGCTACGCATATGGATACGTTCGAGATGGTAGCGGTTAAGATCGTAAGTTTTCTTATTTCGTTGTTGCTTAGGGGTCGGTTTTTGGTGTTGATGTTTAATTTTGTGTGTGTGTGTGTGTGATTTGCAGGAGAACACTAAGACGAAGCATCCGCAATTGCTTTACGAGGCTAAGTTGTACCATATTCTTCAAGGAGGAAGTATGTGTCTGAATTGCTATTTTTGTGGTTACAGTTACCGAAGAAATGAGTTGGTGTTTAAGTTTTTGTTGTGCAATTTTCCGGTAGGTGGAATTTCGAGCATAAAGTGGTCTGGTCTAGATGGGGAAGAGAATGTTCTGGTTATGGATTTACTAGGTCCGAGTCTTGAGGACTTATTCGTTTACTGCGGGAGGAAGTTCTCCTTGAAGACGGTGTTAATGTTGGCTGATCAGATGGTATGTTTGGCTTGGTTGTGTTTTCACAATCTTCAGTTCAAATGTGGACAGTATCAGTGATCATCAAAATTGGTCCTAATCATTGTCCCTACGATAGCTTACGAGTGATATGTTGTGAATTCTTTTTTTTCAGATTACGAGAATAGAGTATGTTCACTCCAAAGGATTTCTTCATAGAGACATAAAGCCTGATAACTTCCTTATGGGTCTTGGTCGGAAAGCAAATCAGGTAATGGTGATTTGTGGCATCTTTTTGGTATGGCAATAGACTTTGAATCAGGTTATACTGTTGGGCTTATTGGATTCTATATTTTAGGTTTACATAATTGATTTTGGGCTTGCAAAACGATATCGAGATGCCACTACAAATCGACATATTCCCTATAGGTAATTATTTGTTTGTTTTTAAGTTCCTATCCATCATCTTCATGTATATTCAGCTGTGGCATACAGCAGAACAATAAATTTGTTTTACTTAAAATTGATGAAGATAAAAAGAGGGAAGGTGATGAAGTGGGATTTGATGTAACCCATTCTTCTTCTGTATTCTTATCAGGGAGAACAAGAACTTAACTGGAACTGCACGTTACGCCAGTTGCAATACTCATCTGGGAATTGGTAAGCTAAATTATACTATTACTGAAAATCAAGTTAAGAATTCATGTTTATTCATGTAATCATGTTTTTTTTTTCCCATGAGCTTCCATATGACTTCATTCCTTCCATTTTTTGTAGAGCAAAGCCGTCGTGATGATCTGGAGTCACTTGGTTATTTACTGTTATATTTTCTTAGGGGAAGGTATGTCTTACCTAAAGTTCATTTCTGGTCTGAATTGTTTTTGCCAGATTTGTAAAACCAATGCGATTGTCAAGTTATCATAATGAAATGTGGTTAGGTTTTGTGGCGTACGGGTTTTGTGTCTTGAGCTGACTAAATTTCTCTGTTTAGCCTTCCCTGGCAGGGCTTAAAAGCTGCCACAAAGAAACAGAAGTATGACAAAATTTGTGAGAAGAAATTATCAACTCCAATTGAGGTTTGATTCTAGTTCCTTCAAGCATTAATTGAAAGCTAAGTTAATCGAGGTTTGATTCTAGTACTGCATGTATTAATTAAAAGCCAAGTTAATTAAGGTATGATTCTGGTTCTAAAGGTATTATTCTAAAGCTAAGTTACAATTTTGTCACATAATTCCTTTGTAGGTTCTGTGCAAAAGTCATCCAGTGGAGTTTGCTTCTTACCTTCATTATTGTCATTCACTTACATTTGATCAGCGACCTGATTATGGATTTTTGAAGCGTCTGTTCCGGGACTTGCTCGCACGTGAAGGTATTGATGAATTTGAGATATCAATAGCATATTAGGGTGAAGAAAATTTTTTTTCTTCTACTGAAATTAATTCCTTGGTATTTTGACATAACTCTCAATAATCTCAAAATTTTCATTATGTAGTTTAGATGAATTACGTCGTGTCAGTTCAATGCCTTCTCTGTTTTATCAAAGTTGATGGATTGGCTTGATTAGCCATGAAGTTCAACGAAGAGATATATTGATCCCGTTAAACAAAGAATTGAAAGAAAGACCTATTAACGAGAGAGGAAGTGGAGTTATTAGATACACAGATTTGAGTACCATGAAAGACAGAGAGCAGTGTTGGTAAGCGGGGAGGAGTGAACCAAGCATGTATGGGACTGTTAGAAGAGGGAATAAGGATGACAGAAAAATTTAAGAATAATGGTGAAACGAGCTTGGAGTAAATGTGTTTCAATCCCTTACTTATCTGGCAGAGAAATAAAAAGAGGAAAAATGATGGTATCAACCGAGGAGACGGAGTAAAAACTTGAGGGAAGAAAAGGCTAAATATTTTAAGAGTATATAAGGGGGTGGATTAAATTTTGAATTAGTGTATAAATTTTGTTTAAGAAGAAGATACTCAAAACTTTTAAGATTCGAGTTAAACATT